>PVIU01001942.1:21273-51890 GCA_004026605.1 Ondatra zibethicus | reverse complement strand
AAATGCAGCTTCTCTTTCCTGTGCCACAGCTGAGCCCACTCTACAGGGTCCTAAGTACCCAACTGTGCCCAAGTCACCAGAGGGGCTGAGCAAGGGAAGAGGCCGAGGAGCTAGGAGCATTGGGCAGCTCTGCTGTTTTCTGGCCACCGTCATGGACTCTTGGTGCTGTGCTTTGATTTCTGAGGGCTGGGGACCTCACAGGCCCTCCTATCTCTTAGACTCTAGACCTGAAGGCAGACTGACACTCGAAACAGAGACTAAAGACCAACAACAGAGTGAGGAGCCCAGGGCCCTCATGCTGCCCTGCAGAGGAGGACGGGGTGGGGTCGGTCTCCAGACTTCACAGCATCTCAACACTACAAGGTCTCTAGCACAGCAAGGCCTTGAGTGGTCACAGAACAGCGCTGGCTTCCTCTAATACCCTCAGCATGGTTAAGATTCCTGTGAGCTGAAGTTCTCAGAAAAACAAACCAGCCACATGGCGATGAAGGCTCTACGGGGTAGATTCCCTGACGAGACCGTTAGTAATTGTGGGGAGTCAGAACGTTGCCGGTACAGAGCCAAATTGCCCTGGGCTATTTTTTGACCCATCGCTATCTGTTCATTCCCATTACTATATTTGGCCCATCTCTGTGGGTTTTAGGCAAATCTTTTTGTAATGTCCTAACTGACCTTTAGCCTCTATTAACCAACAGACAGACTGCCATCGAATGACAGCCGAGGCCTATAGCAGATAGTTCCCCTCACCTATCTCTTGTACCTCCCAATGGATTTTTAAAGTGCCTTGGTTTGTGACAGTTTTTTCTTCTGTTATGAGAAAAAAATAATAACCTTCATGAAACCATTACTATATAAGAACATGGAATTTATGGTAATCTGAATCCATGTTCCTGGGGCATGGTTGCTCATATTTGGCTCCCAAATAAACTTTTATTCCCTTTTAGGTGACAGCTGTTTGTTGTTGTTGTTTGTTTTGTTTGTTTGTTTTCCTTTTTGATATCAACATTCCCATCTCAGTTTTAAGGTCTTAAAGGACCTGCCCAGGGTCACCCAGCTTGCCACGAGTGTCTCTGCATCTCTGTAAACACCTCAGCGTGGACCCCCCTTCAGTACCAGTCCCTTTCCTCTACCCGAGGCACAGCCTGACAGCATCTGCCTGCACCAGGGCTGAGAGAGAAAACCAACACCAGAGGCTCGGGGGCCTGGAGTGACAGGGGCGGCGTGGGATGCTGTACAGCTGTAGCCACGCTCTGTCTGTCTGTCCTGCTCCTCCCTCGGCCTGACAGACATCCCAGAAGCTGGTCAGGAGCTGCAGCCATTCCAAGGAGGCCTTTTTTGTTGTCAGGAGCTATATTTAGGAAACCAGGCAGGAGGCCTGGAAGTGAAACCGAAAACAATGTGGACTGGGCCAGGGCTGCCTGGATGAGACCCTGGAAGAATGGAAAATGACACAGGAACCTCTCCGTTAAGCTCACAGCTTGTCAGCAAAGAGGTCTCGGGAAGCAAAGGTCAAAAGCCTGGGGGTAGGAGGACAGCAATGGGTTCACACAGCTTATAAGGCACCCACCGGAGCCGGTAGCAGACTCCAGTTTGGGCTTCATTTTGCTGAGAGGAAAAGTGAGCCTCAAAGCCTCAGGCCACGGTGGGAGGCAAAGATTTAAACACAAGTTCCTTAGGTCCCCAGGGAATCCCTCTGTCTGCTGCTCTTATAAATGCCCCATTTGGGGTTGGCTAGAAGGTTCAGCCCACACAAGGCTGATGACCTGACGTTCTATCCTTAGGAAGGAGAGAACAAACTCCACAAAGTTGTCCTCTGACCACCACACTCATGCCATGGCCACCCACATTCTGCCCCCACAATAATAACCTACAAATTAAACGCTGATGCCCCATTTCAGATTTGCTCCCCAGACCAAAATTTCCATGTTGATGTCCTAGCCACTAAATACTGGAGTGATATTTCATTTGTATTTTAGTAAATAAAACTTGCCTTGAAGTTCAGAGAGTAAAACAGCCGCCCTGGTCAGCCCTACAGACCAGGCAGTGGTGACACACCCCTTTAATTCCAGTAGCCACACTAGTTAGCCATAGAAACCAGACGGTAGTGGTGCATGCCTTTAATCCCAGAACTAGAGAGGAATATAAGACAGGAGCAGACAGCTCTCAGTCAGTCTCATTCTGAGATTCCTGGAGGCAGGATCGCCATTTCAGACTGAGGTAGAAATAAGAGCCAGTGGCTGGCTGCTTTGGTTTTCTGACCTTTAGGTTGAAGCCCGATATTTGTCTCTGGGTTTTTATTAATTGTGCTACAAAATCCTTCGGAACATGTCCTAGAGATAAGGTCCTTGCACCTCAACGAATTCAAATAAGGCCGTGAACTGGACTCCCTAGGAAAAGCCTCACCTGGGTTAAAGATGCTGCAAAGCTAACTAATGAGAACTTCCAGGTTGTGGGGGTTGGGATGTTGCATACCTAGAGCTAAATTATCTCCAACTCCACCACTGTGCCTAAGCGAACATCCTTGTGATTATCAGCTACACTAACAGACCCGGCCTCTCACCTCTGCTCTCATCTCCAGAGCCCACAAGGACAGGAACACCACTGAAGTGTCAGGGAGACTCCACAACCTGCTTCACCTCAGTGTGCGCTGGTGGACCTCATTCCAATTAATGAGTCCCTTTACAATTGACTAACAGTGTGGGGCTCACCCCAGGGCTCTGCCTAACAACACAACTCAACTTCCGGTTCAGCCCAGAGCCCTCTGTTAGGAAACAAGGACACAGAAATGCAGAAAGGGTCCAAGACTAGTCAACTGACCAAAGGCGACAAGAAATTCAAAAGAAAAGAACCTATCGTGCAATCAAATTCCAGCTGCCCAACGTTTAGCACTTGGCAGTTATAGCGAATTGTGGATGGATGTTGTTCTGTGTCCATCTGTCTTTTGTCTTCTTTGGAGGAAGTAGAGTTTCGCTGCCAGAAGCCAACCTGTCTCTTTTTGCTGTCAGGGCCCGCTGCCTGCCGCCACATGGCCCGCTACCACCTCTTGGGGACCTACAGCATTTCTGCTGCCTACTGCCGCTGGGAATCCTGCAGCATTTTTAATTTTTCCATTACAGTGGCCTCCATCCTTCAGTTGATTTCCATATCAGCAAGTTCTAAGGTGTGTGTGTGTGTGTGTGTGTGTGCGCGCGCATGTGTGTGCTGGGTGGGAATGCAGAGGTTTCCAGGTCAGTCTTCCCCACTGCTAAAGAGTCCTTTTTTGGCCTCAGAATGAAGCCAGATGTAGGAGCCTGTAACAAAAACCTATGTATCTCTCTCTAGCACAGTGGGGTGCCTGAGCCTTTCCCAAAGGTGGGGCTGTAAGCTGTCCACCAGCTCAGAGCTTTGGGGCAACCTCGCCCAGGGCTCTGGTCTGGCCTCTGCTGTAGAGACAGCCCTGTGGAAAAATCTGGGCAGGAGTCGGAGGCCGATGCCAGCCCTTATTATCCTGAAGTGCTAGCGTCTGCAAAAGTCTGGGTGGGTGACCTGCCAATTCTCCCTCCCCCACATGTTACAACCCAGGAAGAGGAGGGTGACAGTCTATCCCCACCTCAGTGGAACTCACCCACCACCCTGGACTTGGTTCTTGGCACCCTGAGGTAAGGAGTGTACCCTGCCCCAACCCTCAGCCTATACCTGGACTCCTCCCACAGCCTCCTTTCCCTTCACCACAGATCCTTAGGTGGGGAAGGCAAAACCTTCAGAACAGCTAGCAACCCAGTCCCACTGCCAGGCCGTGAAGTCCCACACCCCACGCCCCCAGGGCTTCCTGGTACATTCTTTGAGCCTGAGTCCTCCTGTTCAGCATTTCCTCTGGAGAACTGGGCCAAGATTGCTCTAAATGAAGCTTCTTCTTGGTTCTCAGTCTAGTCAAAGGACTGCTGGCCTTCTCCCTTTCTCCCTCCTCCCCCTCTCTCCTCTCCTCCCTTCCTACTTTCCTCTGGCCATGATGTGAGCAGCCCAGCGCTATCATATATGTGTTCCTCGCTATGATATGAGCAGCCCAGCGCTATCATATACGTGTTCCTCGCCATGATGTGAGCAGCCCAGCGCTATCATATACGTGTTCCTCGCCATGATGTGAGCAGCCCAGCGCTATCATATACGTGTTCCTTGCCATGATGTGAGCAGCCCAGCGCTATCATATACGTGTTCCTTGCCATGATGTGAGCAGCCCAGCGCTATCATATATGTGTTCCTTGCCATGATGTGAGTAGCCCAGCGCTATCATATACGTGTTCCTCGCTATGATGTTCTGCTTCTTCACGGTCCCCAAAACAACTCACCACACACTGAAACCATGAGTCGAAACACATCTCTTCCTTTAGAATTGACCGTTTATGGTGACGACCAACTGACACCCTGGGACAAAGGTGCACATGATGCTAAAGAGAACTCCTCACTGCCCTGGCACCCCCACCATGCTACCCCACCCACAGCAAGTCCCACTCATCCTCCCTTACATCAGCCGGAGCAGAGGTGAGCTGGGTCAGGCCTTCTCCCCTGCTGCTGCCTCTGCTCAGCGCCCTGTCTGGGATTCTGTGCTACAAATTCGAGCCTGCAACACCCGGCAAAGCCATGTGATCAGGTAGGTCCAGAAACAGCAGAGAGTCAAGTTCTTGCTGGGTTCCCAGGAGCTAAATTCAGTCCCAGGTTCCTATAGAAAGTGTTGAGTACCAGAGAAAAACAGGGAAGGACAGGCTTCTGCTCACCTGACCCTCCCAAAGGCGCTCTTTTGGGGCCAGTTCCTTCCAGAAATGGGGCTTGGAGGAGGGGCTCTGATTGGAGTTCTCAGATTCAGGCATAAAAGAGGATTTCCATACATGTAGCAGAGGGCCTGTTCTGAGGCAGGACCTCAGGTGTCCTAAGCTGGCCTCAGACTCACTATTTAGCCAAGAATGACCTTGAACTTCTGACCCTCCTGCTCCACCTCCTGAACACTGGAGTTACAGAGATGCTTCAGGGCTGCAGGCCCCCAGACCTGACACCTGGCATTAGCATGGGCGCACTTTTCAGGCCTCAGACCCCAGCTCGTAGGCAGCAATACTCACTGAAACAAGAACAAAGACCTAACCCATTCAAGCCCACAGTTTCGAGGAAGTCTCTACATGCACTAACCTTGCTTTCTGGTTTCTGTAGTTCTGCTTCTGGCTGACTGTTCTTGCTAATTGAGGTGTGTCAGCCCAGGATGTGCTTTCTATGCATAAAAGCTCTCCCTGAGAAACACTCAGGTCCAAGCTCCGGTCCGGAACACCCAGTGTTGTCGCCAGACACCTGACCACCCAAGGTAGTAGCTGGCCAGCTGGTAAAGACTTTCTACTGTCTTGAACCTGTGTCCAAGTGGTCTTCCCTGGTGGATACCTCACAATGTCACCATGCCTGGTTTATACGGTGCTGGGGATGGAACACAGAGGGAAAACTAGCAACTCTACTTAACTGACCTACAGCTCAGCTGTGTAGTGAGGTTGACCATTCCCAGAGAGGGTCCTCTCTCCCCTCAGGTCAGCAACAAAGATGTTGTCCTCCAGACACTAGCCACCCCCTTACCCACAACTCCCTCCTGGAGCCCAAGTCATCCTCTAAAAACACAAACCTAATTATGCATATCCCTGATCATAGAGGTTCTGAAAGTCAAGGGCTGAGGGCCCTCAAGAAGGCTTAGCATTGGGCTAATTCAATCAGTGCGTAATTGGAGCAGACAGCAGCCTTCCCGGCCTCCATAACAGCCTGCATCTGCAATGCTGTGTAAGAAATTAATGTGACAAGGGAGACTCAAGTGGAAAAAAACAGTACTTCCCCCCAGTGGCCAGGAAGTGGGGGAGGGGCTGTGGTTCACCTCCAGTGACCAGGAAGGGTGGGGGGGCTGTGGTTCTAGAGCTGAGGAGCTGTCTACCTTCACAGTTCCAAGTCCTGGAACCCATAAAGTGTGGGTCAACCATTTGACCTCCTGTGGCTTCAATCCTCACTCACCCAGCAACCTGCAGAGGGATAGCCTTGCATCCTTATGACTAACACCAGTAAGTGGGTGACATGGATGGAACCCTCACATTCCTGCCACTCAAAGGAGGTGCTCCTCCCCGCTGCAAATTAAGGACCTGGTTTTCTGGTTGCACACAAGGTCTGAGTTCACTTAGCAAAAGGGCCGGGGATGTCCAGGCTCTGGGTCTACCCAACTCAGGAGACCTGAGCCCTAAAGTTCATCAAAGCAGAGCCTCTGAAAACCTCCATTCTGAGGACACCACCTACCTTCCTCACCAACCATGGCCTGGAATCCAAACTCTGCTCTTGAGTATGGCACAGGGTCAGTGCCTAACCTGCTGTCCTACCTGATGTTCTGACTTCCCCAGGACCTAGATTTCAGTTCACACATCTAGAATCCTTCACGTACCTGGTCTGCAGTTATCCTCAAAGACTAACACAAAAGCTGGGCGGTGGTGGTGCACGCCTTTAATCCCAGCAATTGGGAGGCAGAGGCAGGCCTCTGTGAGTTCGAGACCAGCCTGGTCTACAACAGCCAGTTCCAGGACAGGCTCCAAAGCTACAGAGAAACCCTGTCTCAAAAAAAAAAAAAAAAAAAAAAAAAAAAAAAAAAAAAAAAAAAAAAAAAAAAAAAAAAAAAAAAAAAAAAAAAAAAAAAAAAAAAAAAAAAAAAAAAAAAAAAAAAAAAAAAAAGGACTAACACAAAGAACCAGATGTGGTGACACATGCTTGTAATCCCAGTATGTGGAGGGGGAGGGTTGATCACCGAGGCAGGAGGATCACTAAGAGTTCCATGCCAAATGAGGCAGAATGAAACTCAAACAAAACAATATAAAAGGAGTCTCTACCCAGTATATTTTCTAATGCCTGTGATACCATCTCTTTGGGGGCCAAGACAGGAGGATGCCACAATTTTGAGACTATCCTGGGCTACATAACAAAACCCTATCTCAAAAAACCCAAAACATAAAAACAGAAGTCTTGACCTTTTTTGTGATGTGGGTTCTTTGGCAGCTGGCTGGAGCCTGGGGACCCTTCTCAGAACAATGCGTGTGGGTTGATAAGGGAGCGGATGAGATCACAAGCAAGAATGACCCCGCCTAACTGGGATTGACAGAGTTGCGGTGTCTGATGGCTTATTTGTATCCCGTATAGCAATGTTCAGTGGCAGCTCTTCCTTTTGAAGTAGGGTTGAGCACCAGTGCTGTCTGAAAGTAGCAACGGCCCTGGAGAGGGGGAGGTCAGAGGACTGGGACTTTAAAAGATTATCCTTGGATTCATAATTAGTACTAGGCCAGTTTATAAAAAGAGTCACGTGACAGCACTAAGAAAGCACAAAGTATGTGTGATGGCATTGGTACCTGGTTATACGTGACTGGTGGTCTCCATTTAAGACAGTCAAGACTGAGGAAATAATTTAAGTAAGAGAGGCTGGGGCGACGACTTGGTGGGTAAAGCACTTGCCATCTGCCTGCATGAGAACCGGAGTTTGATCTCCAGCACTCACATAGAGAACTGGGCATGGTGAGGAATGCCTGTAACGTCAGCACTGGAGAAGCTGAGTCAGACAGATCCCAGGATCCCACCAGCCGAGCAGAACTGGAAAGCTTCACATTCAGTGAGAAACCCTGTCTCAGAAATAATGAATAACAGACAAAAAGCGGGTGAAAACAGAGACAGGCTCTTTTCCTGTGTAGGTTGGGAGGGTGATGCTGGCGGGTTTCCACGGTTAAGAACCTCTACTTCTATGTCACCATCCTTTAGCAACTCAAAGGTTAAAGGTGCTTGATGCCAAGCCTGCTGACCTGAGTTTAATTTCCAGGACCCACAGGATGGGCAAAGAGAACAAACATCTGCCAATTGTCCTCTGGCTACATACACACACACACACAGACACACACACACACACACACACACAGAGACACACACACACACAGACACACACACACACACACACAGACACACAGGCACACAGTACCACATATACACAAGCATATAAAAAGAAATAAATGTTTAAAAAATACATCACAAAGAATTTCCTCAGCTCCCTTGAAAAGAAAAGCAGGAAAAGATGAATAAAATTCAAAGCTACTCAGAACAAAACCACTTACTTAGCTCTGTACAGAAGAGAGCATCACCTCAGGCTTCTTAAGCTTCAAGGCCCGTTCTGCTTTCCTTCCCACGATTATTTTTCCTCTCTCTTCCTCTTCCCACAGAACTCTTCCACAGCAGGGCACAAAGGGGGGCTTCAGGAATTTCTAGACTTTTCAACTCTAGTCATGCATGTTAATGAGCCTGGAAAAAGTTTTAATATGCTTCTGTGGTGGAAAAACATGCTTGACTTCATTTCGCTCAGAAGTAGCTGAGTCTCTGCTTCCCCCTCAGGGGTTGGCAGAGAACATGGGCTTTACCTCAAGGGGAAAACCACGTGCAGGTGGCCCAGGGCACGCCAGGGGCCTGCCCGAGCCCCAAATGCCTGATTTACTTCACCACTTAGGCGGTTGGCTGGAGTGAGGGCAAACAGCCTGGCACACAGTAGAAGCCCAGGAAAATGAGTTCTCTTTGCTCTCACCTTTTAAATCCCAGCAAGCTGTAGGAGGCAGAAAGACTGTTCTACACAAGGTAGCACTGAACTGTGACCTTGAACTTGGCCCTTCTATGACTAGATTCATGTCCTCCCTGGGGAAGGAGGGACCCATAGACAGGGACCCTGGAAACAATGGAAGAAGTAAAGGCTGTTGGGAGGGGACCTGAGCCTACATCCTTTGGCTCCCAGGCTGGAGAAGGACAGGGTCTCTGCCCATCTTAGCCCCAGGCACTAGTTTGCCTCTGTCTTCCAACTTGAACGTCCCTCCATTCTGAGCAGTACTCTCTCTGCCTCCTCGGTCAGACTCCTCTTCTTAGAGATCCTAACCGATGAAACTAGAAAACCCAGGCTGACCTCCTACAGCAGTGCCTTCCACACCCCACTGCTGCCATGTGGCCAGTGACCAGTGTCTCCTGGCGCTGTGTACCACTCTCTGAAAGTGCCCTGCCTCAGTGGCTGAGAATGTCCCTCTGCAGCAAGAGGAAAAGAAAAACAAACGACGGCTCAGTCCGTGAAGTACTTGTTCTATAGGCAAGCAGAACTGAGTTTGGATCCTCGAGCTGTTGGGGCAGAGACAGAAAGATTCCTGGGGTTTACTGGCCAATCTGTGAGCTTCTGGTTCAGTGACAACCCTGTTTCAAAAATAAAATAAAAATAGGGAGTGGCTGAGGAAAACACTGTATTGACCTCTGGTCTTTACATGCATGTACACACATATGTGCATGTGTACACACATACAAGAATATACACACATACACAAAGAACAACAGAGATAAGTAAGAGACCAGAGTTTGTTTTCTATGATTCACAGGGCTTTGCTGTCCCAGGGGAGGGCTCAGTCACTGTGCATGTTGTCTTTGGTTGTCCTTTGTAAATTTGTCTTTCTATTTCCAGCAAAGGAGGGAGTTGGTGTCAACCAATGAAGCTTGGTCCAAATGACACACATTGCAAGCAGGTGGTAAAGAGTTGAGAAACTCTCCCAAAATTACAACTGCAAGTGCCTGTGACTTTTTGTATCAGAAATATTTATTTTTAATAGAAATGGCCAAAATTTACAGTTTTTTATGCTAGTTCTACCATTTAATCCCCTATTAGCTTTTGATATTTAACTTCGCCAAACTCCAGTGTCCTCTCCCCAAAACAATACCAATGTGACAATGTTACAAGGATTGGGAAATAAAATATGTACAGCCTGCAGTGATACCACTCGGCAAACAGTGGGTGCTTAGGAACACAGAGCAATGAGTACAGGCCAGAAAAATAATCACTCAGTTTTCTAACAAATAAGCTGGAGAGATGCTTGGTGGGTAACACGCTTGCAGTTCAAGTATGGGGAACCAAGTTTGACTCCCCAGCACCCACTTAAGACCCAGAAGTGGTGTCATGCACCTATAATCCCAGAGCTGGGGAGGCAGCAACAGGTAGATCCTGAGGCTCTCCGGCTAGCCAGTCCAGCTGAAAGGTAAATTCCAGGCTCGGTGAGAGACCCTGTCTCAAAAAGGAAGGTGGTAAACAACAGAGAAAAGACACCCGATGCCAGTCTCTGACCTCCATGTACACACAACACAGGAACATATACCCCTCTCTCCTCCCCCCTCTTTCTGTCTGTCGTTCTCTCTTTCTCTCTCACACACACATACACACACACACTACTTCATACACTCTGTTCTGGCTCTTGTCCTCAGGAATTCTTCTGTGTAATCTGTCCCTATTTCCTAATTCATCTACTACATGCGTTGACTCATTACTGGGTGCCCACTCCATTCCAAGCACAGACAGAGGTGACACATAAGAAATGGAGACCCCTGACTTCCAGGGACTCAAAACCTTCCAGAAAATGCTCTTATCTGTACTTTACGAACTTCCGTACTCACCATTCAGTCTTCAATATCTCCCTCATTCTTAGTCACCCCGCCTCCTTGTCACTAATCCTTGGTGCTATGGCCTGCCCTCTATAACAGGAAGCTCCAGGCTTATCAAAACATGAATTAACCCGAATGAGGGTCCAGGTCTGGTCACTTTGGTTTCTAAGAAAACTCACCCACCCCACCCCCAGCTCTGTACCTCATCTTTAAATGGGATAAGAAGTAAGTTACAAAAAGAGTTCAGCTCCCCGCCAGCAGCTGCTTGTAGTGTTATCTTAGCTCAAGTACTGAGCTGTCTGGGCTCATAAGGAAATTACTCTGCAATATATTAGTAATGTCTACCATAGGGTGGGACTTTGACAGAGGTCTGTGCCCAGTGCTTTCATTACATCCTCTTTTGTTTGCTTTGTTTTGGGGGCTGGATCACCAATAGCATACACAGGCTGGTTTCAGATTCAGTAGGCAGCCAAGGATGGCCTTGACTTTCTAACCCCCTCCCCCGTCTCTCTCTCTCTCTCTCTCTCTCACACACACACACACACACACACACACACACACACCTCGGGAGTGCTGTGCTAGAACTACAGGCATGCACACCCTTACCCGATTCTTACAGTGCTGAGGATTGAACCCAGGACTTTGTGCTTGCTTGGAAACAGTCACATTCCCAGCCCCCAATTCCTTAAAGAACTCGAAGTGAGCCGAGCCCAACAGGCCCTGCGAGTGCTACAATTTATACCTGCCAGACCCCATGAAATGCTCCATTTTCTTTGGCACAGGACCTGTCTGCACAAATATAGGTTTTCATCTGTTTGGTCTGGCACCTTGGCCACTGTCACCTCTTAGAAACTCATGGGCACCGCATCAGAGCAAGCATGACCTTACAGCAGAATAAACACCATTCCTGATTTATCACACATCCTCTGAGGCCTACTGCCTGCCTACAGCGAAGGGCTGAGAAATTAAGTCAAAAGGGAAAATTTAAATTTACTCCACATCTTATTTTCTTTTGGGGGGTGAGGGTGTCTGCTATGTAGCCTAGGCTGTCCTCTAACTCCTGATCCTTCTGCTGCAAGCTCCCCAACTCCTGATCCTAAAGCCCTAGGCTCCCCAGTACTAGGATTACAGGTGTGTGCCACTGGGCCAGCTCACTGTTTCCTGGTTCACCGCCCCCTCAGGCAGTTAGCACCTGCTCTTTCCCACAGAGCAGGGCCTGGCACTCAGAGGTGAGGGGCCATGGCCACACAATAGGCCTCTGGCCTACATAGTTCACGCTCCAAATTCCACAGTACTATGCTATTCTGAAATGCACCTAAGGGCCTTGCTCCTTTTCCTCCGTGGTGCAGAGGCTACAATGACAGTGGCAGTAGGTCTAGTGAGGTGTGACTTGGTCTCCATGCATCACTTCCCTTCCTTTGCTGAGGAGGTGACAGGAGAAGCAGCTTTCTGCCCGATGTGGGACACCAACCAGGCTGGTCCAACAGTGGCCATCACTGCCATTGCTCAAGGGCAATAAGTACAACCTCTGACCATCCACCCCACCCCAGCCATTCCCTTCCACTGACCCTGCATCCCACTCTGAAGGAAGAACGGACATACTGAGGCCTCTGTTGGCTCTGTTTGGGCCTGTCTTCCAGTATCCACCGCTGATGGGAGTCAAAACATCACTGATACCATAAAACCTCCCTGGGGACCCAAAACCCCTAGGGTCTAGCATCCCTGACAGAGAAATAAGGGGTAGTTCTTTCTGGATGCTGGAGAGTGGGGTCTCATAAGGAGAGGCTAGGGAGGGGGCATAGATTCCTGGGAAGCCACCAAAGCTGACCTTGTGATTCCAGAGCTCATGCTACGGGCCTGTGTATGAGAACATGGGCAGTCTTAAAAACATCGACTAGAGGCCCCAGTGTGAGTGGAGGATGCAGGACCAGCAACACTGGCTCTCCCTCCTGCGGCTGCCGTACTGCAGAGGCCACTTCTGGAGGCAGGACTGGGGAAAGTGCTGCCCCATCGAGGGCAAAAGGGACCAGGAGTTATTTGGAGTTTGGCTTTCATGTGTTTTTGTTTTGTTTTGTTGTTGTTATTGTTGTTTTTGAGACAGAGTTCATTATGTACCCAAGATTAGCTCAAACTTGCACCCCTCCTGACAGCCTCCCAAGTGTGGAGGTAATACCATACTCATCCAGATAATCTTTCAAATTAGGTCCCAGTACATGTCTCTCCCTCACCCCCATTACAGTCGTCCTCATCAGCTTAGGCCATGAAAACGTTCAACAGAACCGCCATAAACAGGCTGCCCAGGCGTGCTTCAGCATGGCCAGGGCATACATTCCATTTATCCATTTCATTCCATGTCTCCCGGTGCCTAAATCATGAGATCTGAGAGGGGAAAGATTCGCTCATGATGGGCAGAATGTGAAACCACAAAGTTACTGTGAGAGGCAATATGGAAGCTGTTCAACAAACCCAAAACCAAAAGCCTTGTCACGGGCCAAAGAGGTGGCTCAGTGGTTGGCTACTGGCTATTCTTTCAGTGGGCCTAGATGAGATTCCCAGCACCCACATGGCGGCCGATAACCTTCTGTAACCCCAGCTCCAGGGGATCTAATGCCCTCTTTTCGGGTACCAGCCAGGAGAGTGGTACTGAAGGGTCCAAGAATAAGAATATAAAAATGTAGATTCCAGAAATAGGAATGTAGACATAAAGAAATATAAAGTTGTAAGCCTAGGAGAATGAGAACAGACTGTCAGCAGCTTTCTCTGTAGCTTAAGAATTAACTATTAACAGTGGGTTACTCTGCTTTACCACCCATACATAGCTCTATTTATAAGGCCAAAGCATCTCTCTGCAAACTGAGAGCTAGCCCATGGATATGAGCTGAGTCAACTTTTAGGAAATAGATATATGACCTCTGGGTTACGTATTATCCCTGCTATGTAAAACTGGCAGCATCAAAGGGGAGACCACAGGGCTTCAGTAAACACCACCTGGAAGTACCAAGACAGACAACAGATTAAGTACAAACATAACTGAGAAACTCTGTTAATGGAGATTGTAAAGTAAGGCAATCTGTATCTGAGTTTTACCTTGAGATTGTAAAAATTCCTTTGTTCAGACCTAATGCTTGGTGCCCCTACTATAAAAAGGTGGGTTCAGAAACCGGCCTTTGCCAGAGCCTAACAAACTCCATCTCTGGCTGTGGTCTCAGCTAGCTGATAAGCTTTTTGTGTCCCATGGAGATTTTTTTATTAATTTTTTAAAAATTTTTTTCCTGGATTCTGGTTTCTGGAATAAAGTTTGCTTCTGGTTTATTAGACTTTGGTGGTCTGTCCCTATCTTTGTGTGATTCCCCTGGACCCAACAGTACATAAACATACATGTAGGCAAAACATCCATACACATTTTAAAAAATAAAAACCCTATAAATTGGGAATTCCACTGCTGAGTATATCCCCACAAAAATGGAAAGCTGTGTCTTTTTTTTAAGTGTGTGTGTTAAATGTGTACATATATGTTCACTGGTGTGAGTGCATGTGAGGCCAGAGACTGACATCAGATCTCTTTCTTCATCGTTCTTCACTTTATTTTTGAGCAGTGTCTCTCGGTGATCCTGCAGCTTATTTTAGCTAGACTGGCTGGCCAGTGAGACCCTGAGATCTGCTTGTCTCTACCACTAACCCTGGAGGACCAAAAGCTTCATGTCATCCTCAGGTATTCAGCAAGTTTGAGTCTAACTTGGTCATGTCATTAAAAAAAAGAAGAAGAAGAAGAAGCAAGCAATCAAACAAAAAACTCCACTAAAGAAAAATACGTCTTAGGAGTTTCTGAGTCTATAAGACCTCAATGTTTATCCCTCTTGTTAGTACTGACTCAGCTTGGATTGTTTCTCTCAGTCACTCCATCTGCGGTCAGTGAGTGTCCTCCTTGGATGGCTGTCAGGCAGGTAGTAGGAGGGGTGATAGAGACCCCTCACGAAGCTCCTGGCATACAGAAGGCAATGTTTGCTTTCATTATGTAGAACTCTTGTTGCCATTATAATCACCAGTTATTATGGAAGACTTAGTCATAGTTATCAGTATTTACCCTGGCTCACAGATGGCTAGATCTGGGGAGGGGCTGCTTAATCTGGATGGCCTTCTAAGTGACTAAATGAGAGACCATGGGGAGCACACAGACCTTGCTATTATTACATTTGTGATATTATTTTAAAAAACAAAACAAGATGGGTCACAAGGTTTTCAGAACAACAAACGCCAAGGACAAAGAAGGGCAAGGCTCCACTTATCCGACAAACAGGATGCAAAGGCCCCTGGGCCAGTGCCTCGAAGAATCCCCAAGTTCCCAAGGCAGAAGACAGCCATGCGCCTGCACAAGACAATGTTTGTCCCCCTACACGTCCCAAGAGCTCAGAACTCAGCTTGTTCTACGGTTGATGGCATGAGGCTAATCAGACTAACCAGGTGCAATCAGTGTGACTTATCTGGCCTGTGCTCCCCTTTCAAGTAAAACGTTCCAGACTTCTAGGCCCAAGGCCAGGCTCTTACGGGACACAGATTGTCTGCAGCTCAAAGAGACTCAGGACTCAATAAAACTGCATCCTCTGAGATGCCTCTGCCATGCAAACAGTCTCCTCCCGGCTCCCTGCTCTGGGGGTCCTGTGGTAGCTCAGGCATGCAGTACAGGGGTGGGTGGGGGTGGATGGTGGAGTGGTAAAGGCTTGCAGACACAGAACATGCCTAACTCAGCATGTCTCCTGACTCCTTGGTTGCATTCTCCAAGTCTCCTGACCTAATCCCCACCCCTTCCCAGCTTCAGCTGCTGCCCTCACCGTGCATCTGAGCGTCTTCATGAACAAGCAATGCTTCAGCAAGAATTGTCTTGACTCCCCGCAACTAATTCCCAGACACCACTGCAAACACAGTGTAACCACCACCTCCTCCAGGAAGCCCATCAAGAATGCAAACGGCCAGAGCCGCCCAGCTTTCCCTCCTGCTTGACACAAGGGCTGGGAGACAAGGGATTTGATGACAGCTGCACAGGAGCCGTGTGAACTTGATGTCCGTGACAGCCCTCTGGCTCCCTCAGCTGCATGCACACATCAGGGTAACGTCACCTCTTGCATGAGCTTGTGTCACACCTGTGGAGTTGGAAGCTTAGAGAATGAAACTTCTTATGTTGGAGTGCATCCCCTTCTGTCACGGAGGGAGAGCAGTCCTTGTCTCTCAAGGCCACACAATACCCTTAAAGAGACAGTCTAGAACAACTGGGCAGTTAGTGTCTCAGCTCACAGAGTAAGCAGAAACATGACAGACTATGCAGAATCCCACCCTCCCATCCAAAAGTAAAAGTCCTCTCAGGCTACCTCGTCTGGTTCAATTCTGCTTTGGAAGTTACATATCTGTGGTATACACCCATAACCCACAGCACTGGAGAGGCACAGGCCTCGACAAAAGCACCTCTTGCCAGGGTAGGGGCCTGGGGAGTTAGAAATATTAGTAAAGAGTATGAAGATGTGTGTGAAAATAATAAAACAGAAACCATAGAACAGTCCCGGGAGGGCATTCCAGTGAATACTGAAATCAACTGCGTTTAATTTTCCATACACTTTTATACCCCAACACAAAAGGGGGAGGAAGGCAACAAAAGACTTCTTTAACATGATACAAAGGACATTGAACAGTTAATTGCTTCAACACTTTGAGACATCAAGTCATGAGAATTCTGTTGTTTAGGCAGTAAAGCCACCCTAGGCCAAGAATCCTGAAGGCAGCCACTCCCCAGGTAACCTCAGATTACAAAAGAAGGAGCAGGAGTATGCTTGCATAGCCTGACTATCTGTCAGGATGGAATGGATCTACTTGTATGAGCCATCTTAATGTCAAAAGAACCAAGTAGTCACGTCATGAGTCCGGAAGTATAGCTACACTTGTCAACCATTTTGAGCAACCTCCAAACTCTCTGGCTATCAGACAAGGTGGCAAAAGGCTCACATTTTTGGGCCTTCACACTGAGACAGGAGTTTAAGACCAGATTTGGCTACAGCATAGCAAGACCCAGTCTCACAAAGAAATGAATTGGGCTGGAGAGATGGCCCAGTGGTTAAGGTCTTTTCCAGAACTTCTGAGTTCCATCCCCAGCACCCATGCCAGACAGCACACAACTGCCTGTAACTCCAGCTCCAAGGGATCTGACGCCCTCTTCTGGCCTCCTTGGGTACTGCACACACATGCATGTAAACATATACACACCCTCTCTTAAAAATAATTTTAAAAATATTTAAAAAGAAATAAATTATGCACTCACTGTAATTATTTATTTAGTTGATTGGTTGAGTCTGGGCTCCCTTTGATGTTAAAAACTCCTTTGTGCTAACCTGCCATGAACATAGTAGGTAGTCAAAAGAGCATGCTAGTGAATGAATAATGAATGGGTTGAGTGAATAACACAGGGGATTATGATAGGTATGGGTTGGAGTCGGTCAAAACATGATAGCAGTAACTGGCCGATGATCCAGGCACTAGCCACTTGTTTTAAGCGGAACTATTTTAAGTTCATGAATACAACTTATGGGATAAATTCATTTTATCTGTTCTCTCTCTTTGTGTGTGTGTGTGTGCATTGAAAAAGAAAAAGGGTCTCATGCAGCTCAGGCTAGTCTTAAACTTGCTGCATAGCCAAGAATAACCCTGAACTCATGATCCTCCTACCTTCAGCTCCTAAATGATAGTATTACCGCTCCTGACTGGAAGGAAATTTGATGAACTCACTCTTACCTATGGGGAAATTAAGGCATGAAATGGTTAAGACACTAATCAAAGTGACACAGTAAGTATCAGGGGTTTCATTTGAACTGACCTGGCTGTGACCAGTCCTTAATTAACTCGCTAAAGAACTTCGCTAGCAGCATCTAAGCACATCCGGGAAGAGGAGGAACAGGGGCAGACAGCAGAAGGAAGGAAGGCTTGCTCTTTCCAGAGGTGGAGGGAGTAGCCCCTAAGTGGCCATCATCTCCTCCTCCATGCGACTCAGTCCATGAGCTCACACAGGCTTAGCTGCAGCTGGGTCCTGCTGGGACTTCCCATCCCCTTACCAACCCCACACTGGGGAGTAGATGATGTTTGGTCTTGGGAACAGCCTGCAATGCAAAGCTGACCTTTCTCTGACCCTGAGAGAACTAGAGGCGTGAGAGGGACTTCACCTTACAGTTCCAATGGCCATCCCTTTGACCTTACTCAGAGCCCTAAACACACAGACAAGCTCTCCCTTCTCCTTGAGCCTCCCTGAGGACCACCCACGGAAGCGGCATAGTCAAGCTGTCCAGAAACAAATCTCAGAAATGGCTGAAATGTTGAGCACAACTCTCAGGTGGGAAATTCTGCAGGATCTCTCGCAACTTTGCCTAAGTGGGCTGCCCTCCAGCTTCATGCAACAAAAATGCTTGCCTATACTGAAATTATGAGTAATCTACAAGGTCTTTAAAACTTGTTTTAAAGATTATTTCTTTGTTATGTATATGACACATGTAAGTAGATACCCATAGAGGATAGAAGAGGGTGTTGGAGCCTGCACTGGCTGGTTTTGTGTCAACTTGACACACACTAGTGTCATCAGAGAGGAAGGAGCCTTGGTTGAAGAAATGCCTTGATGAGATCCAGCTGTAAGGCATTTTTTCATTTAGTGATCAATGGGGGAGGGCCCAGCCCATGGTGGGTGGGGCCAACCCTGGGCTGCTGGGCCTGGGTTCTATAAGAAGGTGATCTGAGTAAGCCAAGGGGAGCAAGCCAGTGAGCAGCTCCCTTCCATGGCCTCTGCATCAGGCTCCTGCCTCCAGGTTCCTGCCCTGTTTGAGCTCCTATCCTGGCTTCCTTCAGTGATGAGCAGCAACGCTGAAGTGTGAGCCAAATAAACCCTTCCCTCCCCAATTTGTCTTTTGGTCATGGTGTTTTGTCGCAGCACTGGAAACCCTAAGACAGAGCCCCTGGAGCTGGAGTTGCAGACAGTTGTGAACCCTCTGTTGTGGGAGCTAGGAACTGACCGGGGTCTTCTCACAAGGGCAGCAAGCACTCACACTGAACCATCCCTCTGGCCCATTAAAAATATTTTCAAAACAGCACTCTCTAAAGAACAGTCTAAATAAACTGAGATTCCTCCAGAGGTTTCTACTATTGATGATTTAGTGTTTATTTATCAAGTTTTTTATATATATTTTTCCTAAAAATGAGATGTCTTTATGTTACACACATATATCTTATGTAACTTATATATGTATTGCTTTGAAATTGATTTTCTTAACAATCTGTTGAAAATATTCTTTTATCTTCTATATCAATTTATATTAAACCTAAATGAAACTTATTTACTTGCTTTTTTTCTTTAAGACAGAGTCTCATGTAGCTCAAACTGGCCTTGAGCTCCCCATGTAGTTGAGAATGACTTTGCAGTCTGATCTCCCTCCTCCATCTTCTGAGTACTGGGGTTTCGGGTGTGCACCACCATGCCACATTTACACAGTGCTGGGCATGGGACCCAGGCCTTCATGCATCCTTGTCAAGTACTCCACCAACTGAGCTACATTCCTGGCCTGAAACTCATTTATTAAGACCACAGTGTTTCAAGATGTAGAATCATTTACAGATGACAGGTTCCTTTTGGAAGGACATTTTGGTTGCGGACATACCCAACCCCGTGAGCACTTCTCCCCCACATCAGCTGTATTTGGGAGTAATTAGCCATGTCACAGAGTGGTGGGGTTCTTCAATTTTCCATGTAATTTTTTCCCTATGGTATTAAGGCATAAGGACCTCATGCTTAGCCTGGTGATCCCACACAACATGGGTAGGGGCTGGCCATGGCAGGGGACATCCACAGCAGCCCAAGACACCCCCACCCGCGTAGAACACCAGGTCTGCTTTCTCCTCCAGAAGCAGCGTACACCTGCTGCCAGGACCTACACCTATCCCGCAGCACCCGTCCATCAGTTCCTCTCCTAGTCTGCTGCTCATGATGAACCCCACATGGAACACGCACAGAGCAGCGACAGAATGATCAGCTGTGGCTAGGACCTCCCGCAGAGCCCTCAGAGACTGTAGAGGAAACTGTCCCTAGATAGCTTCTCAGACAGAGGCCATGGAGGCCTCCCAGACAGCCCCGGCTTGCTATTTAGTGCTGTCCTTTTCCCCAGCAGGATGCTGGGAACCAGGACAGTTGTGATTACAGCCCAGCTTTAGTTGCTCTGGCTTAATGAGCCGTGCCAGGGAGCTTCTGCCAGTTCTCTGCCTGGGTCCTCAGAAGGCGCAGGCTGTCAGCATGCGGGCAGTGCTGGAGTGCCTGCCTCCACCCGCCTTGTGTGGACCCCCTCCATTCTGCCCCAGGGCCAACTGAAGGAAAGAGCTACATTTCTTGGGGCTCAGTCCTCCAAGCTGGCCTAGCCCAGCAGGACTTCCCAGGAGGCAGAGTCTCTAGAAACTGCCTCAGATCTCTCAGGAAGCTCACACTCTTGAGTTCACTCCCCAGAACCTGTCTTGGGGGGGGGGCAGAGCCAGGCATAATGGTATGCATTTTATAATCCCAGCACTGGGAAGGCAGAAAGAGATGGATCCCCTAGGCTCAGTAGCCAGCCAGCCTAGCCTACTTGGTAAATTCCAGGCCAGTGAGAGACCCTGTCTCAAAAAACACAGTGGATAATATCTGAAGGACAACACACAAGGCTGACTTCTGGGTGCCACACATACTTGCACATACACATACACATCCCAGAATCTTGGCATCTCTGTTATGTCCATTAACTCGACAGACAGGCAGCAGCGGAAATTAGGGTATGGAGGGAACAAAGCCACACCCATGCAAGCCTTTCCTCTGTGACCTGTGGCCAGGCTGGGGTAGGAGGGGCCTGGTCAGGATGCTGGTCACTGGACACTTTCCCCTACCACTCGGTTCTGTTTTACCTCCCAGGGATAGGATGCTTGTTGTCCTGTGGGGAGAAATGAAACTTTTGCCAAAGCTCTGTCAGGGTGTAACATCCCACCTTCCCCAGGATCCAACAGGAGTAACAGGTAAGGTGACTTCATACTGGAGAAGCCATTGGTTCACAGCCACATCAAGGGCACGCGACCTTCATCCATTGTCTCCAGTCAGAAGGACGGCAGAAGGACGGCATCAACACTGGACACTCTCTTGAACAAGAAATTACTGAGGCTTTCAAATGTCTAATGCCTGTTTGGCTTTGGTGAAATGATGAAACCCATCTGCCCATGGCCTCAGAGTATTGGCTAGTGTCTTTACAAGTTTACAAGACAGCTTCAGACTAGGTGTGTTTCTATGGAAAAACAAACAGACTCACTGTTCCATCACCTAGGAAGGCAAAGCCTGGAATGGAGCCGATTACAGGCATGCTAAATCATGCAGCTGCAGGATGTGTTTTAATCAGAGGACATAGTCTTTCAAAATGGTGGCTTGGTTAAGTAGGCCAGACTCCTCTCTGAAAAAAGCTTCCCATCAAAGCGGAATAGCTTGTCCTTTTCTGCTTCCAACTGCCACTAATCCCTTCTCCAACCTTAGCACAATGGTCAGCCTGCGCACTGGCCTGGGAAGGGGCCAGGCCGAAGGCTTAACACAAAAACCCCTTACAAAGATGTCAGGCCCGATCTGCATCAGCTGGGGCACTCAGGTGAAACCACATGCTTCAGGGCGCTCCCCTCTCACATCTGAGTGTAAAAACAGACCAGTCTGTTACACGGACTGTGAAATTTCTAGACAGGCATATAGTGTTACTGTCTGGAACTTTCCATGTACCTCCTCGAGTTACCATACATATTAATAGGAACACCACATTTAAAGAAAGGAAAATACGTTGTGCCTGGTGATTGCTTTTAATTGAATTCATCTGGGAATTTTAAATTCAAAAAATTGAGCCCCACTTATGGCATATGAAGGTTTGAACGGGTTGTGATTTTTGCTCTTTGGGATGGGAAATCTGTTTTAAGGACAGTTTCTGTAGTGTGAGGTGTTAAGTTAGAGCCACCTGTAAAAAGCGTTAAGTTGCAGAACTATGGAATGGGACAGGGGGACACTGCACAACTGCAGAGTCCCTTCAGAGGCAACCTGGCACTCATGGCCCCTGCTCAGAAAAGAAGCTGCACATTCCTGTCAAGACAGCCCTCGAGGGCTGGTGAGATGGCTCAGTGGTTAAGAACACACTTTGTTCTTGCAGAGGACTGGGGTTTGTTTCCAAGCATCTATCTACATGGTGGCTCATAACTATAATTCCAGTTCCAAGGGATTTGACACTCTCTCCCAGTGGATAACACTAATACATGTGGTGTATTTACACACATGCTGGCAAAACTAAATTGAATTAAAAGAAAAGATACTGGTTGAGAGCTAGGTATGATGCATACCTTTAATCCAAGCACTTGGGAGGCAGAGGCAGAAGGATCACTTTGAGTTCAATGTCAGCCAGGGCTACATAGTGTAACCTTATCTGAAAGAAAAGGAAGAAAGAAAAAGAAAAAAAGAAAGAAAGAAAGAGGGAGGGAGGGAAGGAGAGAGAGAGGCAGAGAGAAAAAACCCACAGGAGGTCTCAGCAGGTAAGGGTGTTTGCCACTAATGCCTAATGACCTGAGTTCAATCGTACAACTTGCATAATGGAAAGAGAGAACTGATTTGCACAAGGTGTTCTCTGACCTCCATGCACATGGGTACACACACTTACACATGCACACACACACTAAATGAATAAATAAATGTAAGCATGCCACCAGAACGTGGCTTAATGTTTACCATGGTGAGCCACAAGGCTGGACGGGTAGCTAAATTAAAAGTCCTGTGGGTACTGGAAACTAGATGCCACTTCCTTGATACTTGATGTGGCACCGTGACACTGGCTAGGTCCTGCAGTACAGTGAAGAAGACACACTGCCTCTGCCACATGCTGTCCCTTCAAAGGGAGCTTGTAAAGCCTCCAGTCTGTGTTCTAACAGGGGCAGAAAGAGAAGCCAGGCTCTGGCTAGTGGAGCACCCCAACCTCAGATCTTCCTTCTGCCAATCAAAGTGACATTTATTCTCACAGAGAAACTCAGTTCCCTTGCCTCCCAGGTCCTAAGCAAAAACCAACCAAGGGGGAAAAGTTGCTACCCTCTGGCTTGTCTATGTGGCTCCCCTCTAGTGCCCTGCCTCCTGGAGGCTATCTACTACACAAAGGGGTTCAGATTATGAACCACACAAATGCCTTGTTTATGTCCCCTGTCACCCAATGAACAAATGCTATGTGGGGTTTTCAACTGAGGACCCAAACTGGGACACACACAGATGCACAAGATCAGGCACACCAAAGAAGGCTGGCGCAAGTCATAAGCACCCAGCACAGGTATACAGCAGCCGTCCTCCGGCCTAGGAACACTCGGCATCTTTGAGGTCGTGTGTTTTTACCCACTCACAGCTCTTAGCATCACTATTCCCCTCAACAGTACTCAAATCTACTATCGGGTCCTCATTAAGGACTGGAGGGGATCAGTGGTGTGTAAGGCTGTATTTTGATTAGAGATGCCCCGTGTAACATGTGCACATGGGCCTCTATAGTCTGAGCATCATCCTGAGGGCGTCCTGGAGTCAAGAAGATCAGTGAGAACTAAGGCCTAAGGCCTTTCTGATTGACAGCACTGTGAATTCCGCTGCCTGCCATGCCCTTTCTTCCACACAGTCTCTGTCTCCTACAAGCTTCAAGCCCAGCCTTCACTCAGGAATTCTGTTTTCCTTCTAGAAAGGCTGCCCATGGTGTGACATGGCTGCCTGGTTTGAGTGCTCTCTCTCTCCCTCCCTCCCTTTCTGCTTTAAAAGCTGGTCCTGGACCAGGACAGGACTCAGGCAGCAAACCACTTGCCCTGTAGGCATGAGGACCTGAGCTCCAGATGATTGGTGTGATGGCCACACTAGAATCCCAGCACCAGGAAGCCATGTAGAAACGGGAAGCTTGCCTACCAGCCGATCTAGCCTAACTGGTGAGCTCTAGGCCAGTGGGAGACCCTGGCTCACAGTAGGTGGACAGTGTTCATGAGGATGGTGGACACGCAAGATTGTCCTCTGGCTTCCTCATACATAGACACAAGTATGTATTAAAAAGAAAGAGAGCTGGCCTCCCTTCCTTCCAGGCTTTGTTAGTCTGGTCCATCTCACAGGTCCATCTCCCTGTCCTTCCAGAACCAAGAGAAGGTATGAAGCATGAGCTGATAAGTAGGAAGCTGAGTTGCCCTGGTTCATACAGTGGTGATAAGCTCATACTTTTGGCTCTGTAGCCAGGCCCCTCCAGCTCACGACAGAACCCATTCCATATTCCACCAGTCTCCCTTGGAAGGTGGTAGCCACTGTCACACAGCCAACCAGTCCCCCACCCTGCCAGCCTGTGGTAAATGTCTACCAACTCCTCACATTTGAGCACTGTGCCAAAACAAGCAGAAAAGAAACAAAAAGAAGGTTCTGACTGCCAACCAAAACACCACCACCTTCCTGCTAATGCAGCAGTTCAGCAGTGAGGTCAAGAGTGGGCACAAATCCTAGATGCCTTTGCCAGGGGTGTGGGAGGCATTTGGGTGAAGAGACGGTCCTGCTGTCCCCACAAGGAACTGCATTGTCCCCAGTGACCACATCCACGTGCAGGGAATTCTCTGGCCCTGAGGTCTGATCAGTGGCTCCTGCTGGGGTTTCCCTGACTTGAGTGCACATCATGTACTGCCAACTTTAGGACTTCATAATCCTACAAAATCCAACACACCTTTGGGCTAAACCACAGGCAAACTGTGGCAGCAATTACAGGGACCAGAGCCTGACACCAGGGATGACAGGCAGCCTTCGTCACCTTTAGTCTGCTGGCTCCAGGTGTGGCTGGAGCTGGAGTTACTAAGGCATGGGCCATCCCATGGGCTCTGGGCATTTCACCAGCTGGGACACAAGGTCCGTCACCAAAGGATCACTTTGTTCCCCTTTTGAATTTGAGGCACAAATTATAGCTGGATTCAACGGACCCAGCTATCTGAAGGTGTAGCCTTCTCTCAGACTGCATGGCCTTGACAGAGATGGAGGAATGGGGCCCGGCAGTGTCAAGGCTGAAGAGGAGTGGGGAGTCTGCTCCCATCCTCCAGGGCCTGCAGTTGCAGAGATGCATTACTTTGGGGGTATGAAAGAGAGAGACAGCAACTTACATGGCTCCTCTTGCCTTCTTCATCCCCCACGGATGTAATGACTGTCTCAGAAAAGTCCATCTGTCCGGTCTGGTTGTCGGTTATCTACAGACAAACACAGGTGCAGGAAAAATGAAACAAGGAATTCTGGGAACAACATAAAGCCTTTGTTTGCTTTCACTTTCTGGGGTGGGAGTTAACAGGAAGCCCACTCCCCCTTCTGAGTTCTAATCACGGTACCGCCAGTGGGCAGAGTTCCTGGTGGTACCCACAATCCTGCGCAGAGGGAACAAAGTGATCGCGGACAGCGCAAGGAGGGTGCCTGCCACCTAGCAAGTACTCAACACCAGCTATTTTTATCACTCTTGGGGCTCATCACTTGGCACTCAGTGTCAAGAATTTTCCAGTCTGACCAGCGTGATGGCAGAGGCCTCTGATCACAGCACTTGGGCTGTGGAGACAGAAGGGTTGGGAATTCAAGGTCATCCTTAGCTATGTAGTAAGTTGGGAGCCAGACTGGGCGACATAAGGCTGTCTCAAGAAAAAAACATAAAATCCAGTCTGTGCATCTAGCCAAACAAATATCTCCATAAGAGGCTAGGAGGTGAAAGTTCTGGCCACGCCTCCAGCTCCTTGCTCTTTAGGACTATGCAGCCAAGAGATGGCCCTGAAGCACAGAGGAAATCAGCTCCTTTGCCAGCTTCTGGGCTGCCCTGATTCTGTCCTGAGGCCAGGTACCTCACACCACACCCAGCAAGAAATCAGAGCCTCTCCTGCCTCCTCCAAGGCTGGGACTACAGATGGGTCTGGCCTAGGACCAGAAGAACTGTGTTCTTGGAGCCCTGGTTCAGCTGCCAGCAACCATCTGGTCATTTCTCTTCCCTGATTCAGTCTTCTCACTTTGGCATCATCTTTAAAGTTGGTGCCAGCTGTACTATCTCAAGAGTCTACAGTCAGAACCAAGCGAATGCGGCCCAGGATGCAGACACGGATCAGCTCTTACTTCCCAGGCAGCAAGGGCCGGGCTCCACCATCCTGCTCTGCTTTGCTCTATTTTCCTCCCCCCAGGCCTTCAAGTCATCCAGGCAGGCCTTAAAGTCACTATATATAAGGCTGGCCTTATACCCCGATCCACCTCCATTTCTCAAGTGCTGGGAATACAGACATGAGTTACCATGTCTGGTTTACACCTGCTAATTTTTACCTAAAGATTTCCTCCCTGTGAAAAGGAATGATGTCTTCTTCTTCTTCTTCTTCTTCTTCTTCTTCTTCTTCTTCTTCTTCTTCTTCTTCTTCTTCTTCTTCTTTTTCTTCTTCTTCTTCTTCTTGATAGTTTTTTGTACAAGTGTCATTTTAAAAAAAAATTCTGCAGCTCTGTTGCAGGCCCTCTTGGGACTTTTATTATCCCACCATGCATTTCTTCATCTCTAGGATATATGCACTGTTTTCTGAATATATTTCACCGCCACTGCGCACCTCCCTCCTGAAGCACTATACAAGCTGGTGCTCCAAAGAACTCCTTGAGAGCCTGGGCTGGTAGCAACTTTCCCCTTTGTCAGTACCTGTGGATCACAGTGGCACACGCCTCAGAGTAATCCCAGCCCTCGGAGAAGGCAAGGCAGGTGGATGTCTGTGAGTTCAAGGGCAGCCTGGTCTGCATAGTGAGGCATCCAGGATTTGTGCCCACTCTTGACCTCACTGCTGAACTGGTGCATTAGAGGTTCCTTCTGTTTTTTTCTAAGATGGGGTCTCTCTCTGTTGTTCCGGCTATCCTGTAACTGCCTCCACCTCTCAAGGGCTGGGATTTAAAGGTGTACTCTGCCACGCCCAGTCGAAGGGTCCCCTCCTTAGGTGTGTCACTAATGAGTGACTCCCACTGGATTAGTGAAGACCCATCTACCATAAGGTCTCTTCTTCAACCCTGACAGAGGCACACACGAACGAGAACCTAAGAGGTGCGTTCTGCCTTCCCTGCCACAAAGAAGCCTCGGCTTCATACACTGCCTCGGAAGAGCAGGAGCAGCTTACAGCCTGATGTGCGTCTCTCCCCTGAACAGCGTCCTCCCTTCTGCGGGGTTCTAATCTCTTTCTACAGCTCTCACTTACATGTGTGTTTATATCACAGCTGTCGACAAGCCCCTTTCCCTCCAATGGGACTGCCCTGTAGAAAGGAGACATGGCTGCATTACCGCCCTTACCTTGTGAATTTCTCGGTGTGTATGGATGGTGTTATTGCCGAACCTGGTGTCTGTGTTGGTCTCATTGTGATAGTTGGCAGGTAAACTTAAGAGGTTCGCCTCAGAGGATGTTCTCGCAGCTGCTTCTTCTGCCTCCATCTACCAAATTGAAAAAGTAAAATGGTTTCTTTCCGTTGTAACTGAGGGGGAAATAAAGGGCCACCTTATCGTTCCCTCTTCTATAGGTGCAGAGATTGGTGACAGTAACAGGCCACTGAGTGGCCTTTAGACAAGAATCCCAAATGTTTTACATGGCCTTCAAGTCTCACGACCTCAGAAAGTAAAAGAGCTTGCTAAGCAAGCCTAAAGACCTGAGTTTGATCCCTAGAACCTATGTTGGATGTGGTGACTCCAAACTGCAATTCCAGGACTGCTACAAGGGTATGGGAGGCACAGGCAGGAGACTCAGCTGGGAGCCCACAAAGTAGCAGCAAAGCAGGAGAGAACTGATTTCTGAAAATGTGTTCTCTGATCTGCCACACATTTACCATGGCACACACATGCATACACACATGCTCTCCCCTCAGGTAATACCCTTCCCCCTTCTGGTTTTTAATCTGCATTCTATTGATCTTATTTACATTTGTGGCTTTGCATCACCCATGTCAATCCTTTTTTTCTTTTAATATCACAACCTCCTTGGAGATGCATACTAATATCCCTATTTTTCAAATAGGGAAACTGAGTCTCACAGAGTAGAGAAGAATTCCCGAGATGCCAGTATAAACTGGAGTTGAAATTTGAGCATAGTACCTTGACCAGACCCTGTGCCCTAACCAAGGGGTCACTTGCATTAAATTGTACAGTGAGCCAGCACCTCGGTCTCTCTCTGGCTACAAAAATGTGCTCAGTCTTTGGAAGCCTTAAGTGTTAATGTCTCCAGTGAGGGAGGAACAGGCTGGGGAAGAAGTACCCCAACTCTCTGTCTTGTAAGACAAGTCTGTTTGTGGGCTGCAGTAGGATTAAATCCCAAGTGGCCAAGGCAGGGTCCTTTTCAAGGACCTTCACAGTTTTTCTCCTTCCCACTTTGTTTTTAATTCTGCAAGAATTTTCTGGGGTTTGTCTCCCAACTAAACAATTTGCTGTCAATCCTTGTTGCAAGGTCTGGTGTATGTGGGGAGACCGGAACTCAGATAGACTGAATCCTTGAGACAGGAGTTCCCTTCCCCATCCCATCTCTTGGTAGGCTGCAGGGACCTTCTGTGGGATCAGTAGATGGCTTCCTGGACCTACACCCATCCTAGTTCTCTGGAAACATTTATCGGTCCTTCTTTGGTGTTGGGCTTCTGAGGTCACGCCCTCAAATCTTCTGTCTTGTGAGACTCAGTGACACCTGTGTCATAAATAGTACATGTTTACATGTTTACACCCGGCTTTTCCTTCCGGGCCTGTCACATCTCCAGCCCTGGTGAGTTGGCAGATGACAGATGACCATCCACAGCTGCACAGCCACAAAGGCAGGCCAGGCCATGGACTACAGAGCCTATCAGACACTGTGTCTAGAAACTTCAAATGCAAGACCCATTGGGGGGTCCTGGCTGAGGGGTTAAGAGAGTCCCAATACTCCTATTTGGGCCGCTTCGATTCTGGAAAAAAAAATCCTCAACAAGTGTTTTCCTGACAAAGACAATCATTTTGTTTATCCCCACTCCTTCCTTCCTTCCTTCCTTCCTTCCTTCCTTCCTTCCTTCCTTTCTTCCTTCCTTCCTTCCTTCCTTCCCTCCCCCCTCCCTCTCTCCCTCCCTCCCTCTCCCTCTCTCTTTCTCCTCTTTTTGACAAGGTCTCATGTAGACTGGCCACAAACCTACCATGTACCTAAGGCTAGCTTTTAACTCCCTTGTCTCTACCTGCTGAGTGCTTTCATGAGCCACGGCACCCTGCTCTCATTCCCTAAAATACTGTAATACCCTTTGCCCATCTCCCCTGGCCAGAAGGCCAAGCTGCTGAGGACCAAGCACACACTGAACTGGAAGAGCTCTGCTGTGCACACACAGTTCATCCAACAGTCTTGGGTGCCAGCCAAGTCACATTGTCGTGCTGACACTCCGAAGGAGGAACACTGCTGCATCATGGAACCATCACTGCTTCCTTGAAATATTTTAGCCTTACTGGTGTATGGTCACACATCTGGCACATTCACAGCAACCCCTATAGGGAAGGAGCCGTTCATGATCCTGTTAGAGACAAAGAAAACAAGCCTGGCAGAGGTCATCATATCAATTGGCAAATGGGAATGCTCGGATTAAAATTTAGGTCTTTCTGATTTCAAGAAGCATGCCTTTCCTAAACAGTCCAAGAGTCCCTTTCCCTAGGGACTACATGTTTATGGGAAGAGTCTCACATAAACCAGTTTAAAGATGACTGTGGCCCTTCTCATCTACCAGTAACTCAAGAATCTAAAGAAGAAAGGAAGGAGGTTTCAGGAAAAGAAGGCAGGGTTGAGTTGGTCCCAAAGGAAGATTTGGATGGAGAAGTTGAGAGTGCAATAGAGTTCAGAAGGAAAGCTGTAGCACCCTGAACAAGCCAGCAAGCCATGCAAGGAGCTGGAGCAGAGGCTCCCTGCTGGGCACAGGAGAAAACACATCTAAAGAGCGCCTCTAACACAGATGCTGACCTGTTTTTCAACCAGGGACATGGAGGTCATTCAAAATCTTAAATAAATACCTAGGTCCCTTCCTAGATGTTCCAAATTGTCATTTCTAGAGGCAGGACTCCACACATCAGTGAGTTTTTTGGATAACTAGGAAGACTCCCTTCTCCTTCACCTGCCCTCAGTTAAGAACCCCTACAGCAGGCAACTGGGAGCTACATAGGTTCTATACTAGTTGGGAAATAATTTAGAGACTAGGGTAGGAAGAGACTGGAGTCAGAGAACTGGCCAGAATCAAGTCTGGAAGAAGGAGCCGTCACATGGCAAAGGCTTCCTGTCAAGTCTAGAAGGACCAAGATGAGCACTGACTCAGACAACCAGCTGCCCCCAGCATCATCACAGAGTAGCATGGGGGCAGACAAGGTGAGCTCAAGCCCCAGCTTTACCCCTCCCCCCAAATAACCACATACTCTTGGGCAAGACTCCAGGCCCCTCTAAACCACAGCTTGGACATGTGTTTGTTCAGAAGGTATGAGAATTAAGGAACTCCCAATCTGAATGTGGATATGGCACCTGTTGCAGGGTTAACGGCGACCAGAGTTGCTCTCCTTGCAGCATCCTGTAAGGAAGCGGTTGGTGAAGAAGCCAGCTTGGGAGAAGGGACGGCTGGGGGGGCGGGGGGTCAGAGAGCCAACAGTGAGCATCTGAAAAGCTCCCTTTATAACAAAGTGGAGAAGAAAGAAAAGAAACCAGGACTAGAGACAGGATGGATGGGCAGGAAATAACATATTTTTAAAGAACGGGACCTGGCTTGTTTAGCAAAGAGTAAGGTTTAGCTGGAAACAAGAAAAGCAAGGTACTAGAGAGGGTGTGTCCCGAAAACACTGTCTTAATGTTTTCTGAATTCCACTGGAATTGGAATTGTACAGTTTGGCTTTCAGATAGCTGGCAAGTCACCAAATCTCCAGGCTACTGTTTTCTTTTCTTTTCTTTTCTTTTTTTTTTTTTTTTTTTTTTTTTTTTTTTTTTTTTTTTTTTTTTTTTTTTTTTTTTTTTTTTTTTTTTTTTTTTTTTTTTTTTTTTTTTTTTTTTTTTTTTTTTTTTTTTTTTTTTTTTTTTTTTTTTTTTTTTTTTTTTTTTTTTTTTTTTTT
>PVIU01001942.1:0-21173 GCA_004026605.1 Ondatra zibethicus | reverse complement strand
CGTAGACCAGGCTGGTCTCGAACTCACAGAGATCCGCCTGCCTCTGCCTCCCAAGTGCTGGGATTAAAGGTATGCACCACCACTTCCCGGCCAGGCTACTGTTTTCTGAGCAGTCTCTCTCAAACCCTGTTCCCTCTCTGCCAGTGGCTGTATCAGTGCAATGAGCTAAGGACTATTTAATGAAAACCATACATGAAAAGTACAGTTTAGCATGGAATCTTCAGCCACAGTGATTTCTGCCACCAGCAAGAGAAACTGAAGCCTGAAGCAATAGTTGCTTCACGGCTGAAGAATGTGAACGTGGTTAAAAATGGCATTCACAACCCATCAAATGCATGTATACTAAAAGAACACAGTAGGAAAATTGAACAGATAAATTCAGGCTTGGTATTGGGACTCTTCCTAGGACTCAGTGAGATGATAAGATCCCTCTAAGATACACCGGTTACAGGCTGGGGAGTTGGTACATGAGCAAAGGCACTTGGCACTGAACCTGACGATCAGAGTTCAATCTCCAGGACCCACATGGTGGGAAAAGAAAGCCAGTTCCCTAAATTGTTCTCTGACCTCCACATGTCTGTGTGGCACAGGCATTTACACACACACACACACACACACAAAACAAATGAATACATATAATAAAGCACTTCAGATATAGCAGTTACAGATGTGACAATGAGGGCAGGGGAATGAAGTGACTTTATTTTTAACATACACTTCTTAACCACGTGGAATCAAAAAAGAAGAGAACAGGAACATCTTAGACTGAGCCCATTGGAGGACTTGCTTGTTCTATAGATAATCCTAGAAAATCAGCTACTTTGTCCCTTCAGATACATCAGCAGCTTCAGGCAGCTGGAAACAATAAAATGCCAGGAAGTTACTTGAAAGCAGATTCATGATGCAACTATGTAAACATCAACTGCCTGTGACTGGGTTCTCCCTCACCACTCCCGCCCCGGAATAGCAGCTGAACAGCCACTGCCCTGTGTTTATGACATCTAAGGGGCTTTCTGGAAGTTTCTTTAAATTAAAAAAAAATGCCAGGCTGGTGAGATGGCTCAGAGAGGGTAAAGGTGCTTGCAACCTAAGTTCACTCTCTGGAACCCACAACCACACATGCACTGTGGCACAGAGGAATGTGTACATGCATGCACACACACACACACACACACACACACACACAATCATGCATATATAAAATAGTAATAAATAAAATAAAAGTTACTTTTAAAAAGCCAATAGTTACAATCTATTAAAACAATACACTGTTTGAAGACTGATTTGAATACTTTATCCTTCTCTCTTTCTTCCCGCCGAACTCCAGCGCTGGGGTTCAAATTCAGAGCCTCAAGCATGCGAGATTCTACTGCTGAGCTACAGTCCCAGGCCAAGACATTTTAAAGATGGGACTCACTGAGAGTCTATTAGATGTTGGTAAGCTTCGCTGCTATTCACGCTACTACTTTTTGTTTTCTTTGGTTTATTTTTTTGGTTTTGTAGCAAAGGGTCTCACTGTGTAGCCCAGGCTGGCTTTGGTCTCACTATTTAATCTAAGCTGGCCTCAAACCCATGATCCTCCTGCCTCAGCTTCCCAAGGACCGGGACTACAGGCATGTACCACAAAGCCTGGCCACATTACCAGTATTACCATGACAAATAAAAAAAAGAGAGAGATAGCCATTATTTTCTGGGCCCCAAAAAATCCCCCATAATCCTTACAATGACCCCATGAGGAAGGTGCTGGTTTATATCTATCTGCTTTCCTTACACCAATATTTGACTAGGTAATTTTCTTTCTAGAATCTTCTCTCTGAACTAGAGGTGGGCATTTTCTCGACACTTCAGACCCTGAGTCCCATCACTAATAAATGGTAGTGCTGGGAACTGAAAAAGAGAAAGTTAGTCTCCACTGTCTATGATTTTGCCATGAGAGTGCCCCCCCCCCGCCATCCTGTCTCCACAGCCCACAAGGTCTCTCAAGGAAGATCACTGACTTGGGTTGATGCAATGCTCAGTGTCTTGGGCTTTTACAGCCAATCTGCACAACTCAAGCAGAGATATGTCAGGAAGGGGAGAGAGTGGAGCCTTGAGAAAAATCTACTGTGGATATTTCCCACATGTCTGATGGGGTCACAAACCACACTGATGACTATAGAGGCTAACTAAGCAGGTCTCATTGAGAGCTGATCCCCAAAACAGCCTGTTCCGAACCTTCTGAACTATGGTGGGCATTTCCCAGTGAGTGAACGTGGAAGTGAACAGTCTGTGTTCCTGGGAATCAGTGTGTGGGAGGGAAAGTCCTACAGCCCAGGTAAGAACAGCAGAAGCCCTGCCTTGAACCAGAATGGTCAAAGACTCCATGCAGTCTGCAGTTACAGAGTTAGGGGACACTGGACTCCAGCTGGCTGCCCTCAGCCTTCCGTCACTTTTCGTGCAACTGTTCCATTAGCCACAAGTCTCGGGGCCCAGGCTTGTCTGGTAGATATTCATATATGGCTGCTTCTGTTACTGCCTCCCAATCCAGTGTTCCCTACAAAGCCCATCAGATTGGCTTGGGGAATGGGAGGAAAAGCGACGACAGCAACCTATCCTAGCAGACAAGGGCCAGCATTTAAGACTGCCGGAGGGGGTTACCATGAAAAGGACAGTGGAGAGCCCAACCCACTTGTCTGGTTCACTGAAATTGCTGGTTCCACTCCATTCCAGCCTGCCCTCAGGTGCCAAGGACAGCTAGCCACACACTGGCCAAGAAGGCCCAGGAAGCTTTCAACACGATTGGAGGCCATCTTAGGGGTCAGAGCGAGGTGCCATCCAAAGTGCTGGCACCTGGAAGATGATGAGAAACCGAAATCTGCCTCTCATCTGCCAGGTGAGGAGCACTGTATCTAATTCTCACAGGGATCCGAGGTTCAGGATGCTAAATGATTGACCAAATCCACCTATTGTTGAAGAGCACAGAATCTGAAACTTGAACTCCAAAACACACGGGATGTAGGTGAAATGGGGTTGCCTCTCACATCCTCGTCCCCTACCTTCTGACCATCCCTGCGGCATGGACTTAGGCCTTTCTTGAGTCTTCCTTTTCCACCCCTCAATAGACTGCCAGCAGAGTTCAAGACTTTTGCCCTTTTTTCCCTCCCGACTGGCATCCTGACTGTATTTTGGGGAAGATAGTACAGGCTTGACGCCCAAGGGACATGTTAGAACTTGGAGCTCCCTGCAATGCGCTGGGACACCAGAGTGGGTTCAACTTCAACTCAGCTCCAGCTGGGGAAAAAAGCCAGCTACATACCCAAAGCCATCTGCAACATGGTAGCCCCAGCTCCACAGGAAGGATTCAGCTAAGACTCCCTCCGTGAACAGAGTTGGATCCAGACCTTTGGGCAGACAGGTAGAAGCAGCTGAGAGTAAAGATCACCCAGCGCTGCACTCTGGGCACTCCACGTCTGCTGGCAGGCCCTTTCCAGCTCTGCACAAAGTCAGGTCTTTGGCCAGTGCTGCGCCCATCGCTGGAAACATGGCCTTCCCAGGCCCACTCCCTGCTTATCCTCCGACTTTACAAGCCAGGAGTCCGCGGGGTGCACCCACCTCCTCCACCGCGCTGCGCAATTTGTGCTGCGTGTCTTCCATCAGCTCCTCCACCTCTCGGAACATCTCATTGAGCGTAGCTTCCTCCTGCGGGTAGCTGAGAGCCGGACCCGGCTCCACTGGAGTCCCAGTCGCCGTCGGGGCAGGAGCCGGGGCGGTGGGGACAGCCGCAGCCAGCAGCAGACACAGCAAAATGCCCCTGAGTCGCTGCATGTTTGTTCGGCGCTGACCGCAGCCTGTGTGTCCCGGAACGCTATCAGAGACTGCAGGACCACCCCTCTGGCCCGCCCCGCCCCGCCGCTCTGCCCGCCCCCATATGAAGCGAGACCCAGCCCCCTCCCAGCCTCAGCCCCTGCTGGGGATAGTGGGGCCCCGCAACCCGCTCCAGCCTGGATGCCCTCTACGTCCCCCAGTTCTAGTACCTAGGGGAAGTTCTACTTGCCACACTGATGGAAATCCAGCTCCTGAACCAAGGAACCCAGGTCTCCTACGCTTACAGACCTCCCCCTCTCCCCTGACCAGGGTCACCCTAGCTAGGCTACAGGTTTGAGTCCCGCCCCTTCCTTTACTAGTTCACAGTACAACTCTACTGTTGAGACTCCTTGGTCCCCGACTCAGCCTCTCCCAGCCCCAAGCAGAGCTCGGCAGCGCCCACGTCAGCCTTCTCTCCACGCGATCCAAATACATGAAGTCCCCACCTCTATCTACCTAGGTGAGACCTAGCTGGGCTATCCCCACAACGGTGACCTCCGAGCACCCACTTCGAATGGACAAAACTGAGCCGTAGGTTGGTCACACCGGGCAGCCGGGCTGCCACAGAGCAGCTGGAGAAGAGTCAGTACCGCGCAAGGTGCGGATGCAGCAGCTCTGGTACCCAGTGAACCTGCAACCTGTTCCCCCTCCCGCCCACCTTCCACAACCCTCCACGCCCCTGCCTCTCCGGAAGGGTGGTTGCACAGTCAATTGCTGTCTCCGCCTTCCGAAGTCCTGGGAGACCCGCTCTGCGGGGATTTATCCTCTACCCGGCGAAAGCCCAGGCTTCTGCCATCTCTGACAGCCTTGAGTCGCTCCTTGCTGGCTTTAAGCCCGCCTGTGCCTTGGATGCAGACCTAAAGGATGGAATCCCAGCCCCTCAGCCATCACAGACTGGTCTAGACGGTCTCCAGCCAGGAAAATCCACTTCTGGCCCAGAGAATGGGTCAACAGAATGTCAGCAAGTCCCTAGAGGGCGACATAGCAGAGTGGCTAGGACCAACACCACCAGCCCAAGGCCCACTAAACTACAGTACAGTGTATAGGCTATAGTTGCATGTGCACGTCCTACTTAATATGCACGACGCATGAAGAGGGATCCGGGTGCAGAAATAGGCTGTGCCGCTCTCTTTCAACCTTAACTATTGGCAGCTATCTTTTCAGTGCCTAGAAAAAAAAGTGTTTTCAAAACCTTTTTTCCCACTTCTTTGGTTTTCTAGTCCTGATTCTATCACCCCTCCCCGGTGGTGTCCCTGACACTTCCCCATCGAGGCATCTCCTGACCTCTCCCCTTTCTTCCCTGTGCTGGCTAGTTTGTTTGTTTGTTTTTTTCAATTTGACACAAACTAGAGCCACCCAGGAAAAAGGGAACCTCAACTGAGAAATGGTCTCTATTGGATTGGTCTGTGGATATATCTATGGGGCATTTTTAAATTGCTAGTTGATGTAGGAGGTCCCAGCCATTGTGGGTGATGCCAACCCTAGGCAGGTGGGCCTAGGATGTATAAGAAAAGCGGCTGAGCAAGCCAGGGGAGGAAAAGCCAGTAAACCACCTTCCTCCATCCTCTCTGCTTTAGTTCCTGACTCCAGATTCAGGCCCTTCCTACCGGGATTCCTATGATGGTGGAGTAGAAACCCTTTCCTCCTAAGTTGCTTTCAGTCATGATCTTTATTACAGCAATAAAAAGCCAAAGGAGAACACACCCCGTTTCTCTTCTGGGGTGGCTAGCCTGCTGTGCTCCCAGGCCACTGACTGGCTGGAGTCTTTTTGCCAGTCCCTCTCCCATCTCCCCGCCAGGAAGCAGGAGCTCCTTTGTATCTGCAGGGCCTCAGGCCTATCCATTTGATCCCTGGAAAATGAAGGGGTTATATCAAGAGCTGCTGGCACACCAGTACAGTGGCGTGGTCACTGAGCAAGCATTCTTTATAGAACTGTTTTGTAGATAGTTTTGTTACTAACAAAACTATCACCAAAAGAAAAGAAGCTACGCATGACTTAATTATAAGTTCTCAACCTGTCTAGCTCTGAGCCAGTCTAGAAACAGCCCCAGGGTGGCAGCAGAGGCACTGAGCAAGCTGTAGTGATGGGCACCACCCCGTCCAGACATGGCTTTGAAAAGTTTGGATGAAGGCAAAGAAATCCAGTGACTCTGGAGACTGGTAGAAGAGTCACTATCTAGATGACTTTTGCGAGATGAGGGGCCTAGGGGCTGGAGCAGAGAGGGGAACTGTCTACAACTCCACAAGATCTATATCCACTAGGACATCAGGGGGCAGTAAGGGTTAGTTACTTGTCTGCTGCTGGGATAAAATACTACAGCCAAAGGCAGCTTAAGAAAGGGGGTGATTTATTCCGGCTTACGGTTCCAGGGGGATGGGGCCCATGATGGCAGAGTAGAGCAGCAGGAATAGGAAGCTGAGAATTCATATCTTTAATTGCAAACATGAAGCAGGGAGAGCGAACTGGAAGTAGGTGGGTATAAATATATCATCTCAAAGCCAGTCTCCAGTGACCTACTTCCTCCAACAAGTCTGCATCATCTAAACCACAGTATCACCAACTGGGGACCAAGTGTTCAAATACCCAAGCCTCTGGGGGGGCATCTCTCATTCAAACCACCGCAGGGGGTGTTGTTTTGTTTGTCTTCTTTCAGAGTGTTGGGAGCACTTCCTGGGATAATTAAATAACACTCTTAAGTTCTCACACTTTCTCTTTGAGAACCTGCTGTGGCATAAACATCTCATTTCACGGATGAAGAAGTGGCCCCAGCGTGGTCGTCACTCTCTAGAAACTTCCTAGAGAGTTAGATGCTGCAAGGCAGCGTTGCATCTCGCCGTCCACCCACTGGAAACATGTGCCCAAGGGGTCTGTAGGATGCTGCTCATCACAGCGCTGTGCTGATGAGCAGGCAAAGGCTACTTGCTGGCACTTTTCAGGAGGAGGGTGAATAAAATGGGGTTTTTATACACAGCATAATGCTGTGTGGCAGGAAAAATAATGAGTGACACTTACAGGCGGCAGTGTTACTAAAGTCTCAAAAACATTACACAGAGTGGAAGATGTAGTTTGCAGGATGAAATTCGTAGACTACTGTGTGTGTGCAGATTTTTAAAACACAAAACAACAGCAGGCGTTATTTATGGACCCTCGAATATAGTAACAAATATAGGTATAATACAGGAATGCACAGCCTGCTTCTAAGTGGGAGGCAGGGGAAAGCACACAGCAGGGTTTTTGCTTTTTTTAAAAAAAATTCTAATATAGTCTCACTATGTGACAAAGGTGCTTTAGTTCCTAATTCTCCTGCCTTCACCCTCCAAACAAAAGGATTATAGGTGTGCACCACCACACTTGGCTCTCTCTCCATCTTTAGTAAATAATGGTGAATATAAGTTGGAACAAAATGGGTAGAGGTGTAGGTAGAGAAAATGTCTTTGGCAGCTGTTTTCATAGCTCAAATGAAAGCCAAGTGAGATTACACATAACACCTGTCCCTGCAGCCACCTTCAGTCCATCCCAGAATGACCACCAGGACATGCCAAATAAACAGAAGCCTGTGAAGCCACAGCACAATGAAGAGCAGGTAAATAGACAAGCAAGGGTTGGGGACAAGGAGATGCTGGCCACTGAGTGGTCAATGCTAACTTCATCAAGTACTTGAAGGACCGCCATCCTGCTCCACCTCACAGCGTTAGGGGTGGGGATCGGGATGTGATGACACTGGTGTCCTCCTCATTTGACTAAACCAACGATGGACAGCTCAGCCAAGCCGGACCCATCTCTTTCTCTCTTGTACTTGAGGCTGAAGAAACCATCCAAGTGAGGAAGAGGGGAACACAAGTGAAGCTCACAAGCCTGAGGGAGAAGGGAGAGAGAGAGAGGAGGAGGAGACATCACCCTAACCTGAGGTATGGCTGAGCAATCTGTCCTTATATATTCTTCAAGTTGGGAGATTGTTCCAGGATCCCCACAGATACTCAGCCCATTAAAAAAAAGTGTTGTATTTGCATATAACCTGTCCAGTTTGGTGTATACTTTATTCTCCTTTCTTCCTTTACTTACTCGAGACTTGGTCTCATGTAACCAAGGCTTCCAATTCACTAAGTGGCAAAGGGGGACCTGAAGTCCTTCATCCTCCTAGGTCCACCTCCCAAGTGCCTGGCTTACAAGTGTGAGCAACTGTGCACTGTGTCGGGCTTGCTTTCTTCCATTTTAGTGAAATGATTCTCTTCAAGGTAGTCTAACTTCGAGATTCCTCGAGCCGAACAGAGACACACCACCAGGAGTGATTTGTTTCCCCTTTAATAGCCGGCCTCTGCTTGGCAATGCCAGCCACACCATTTCCCAGAGCCTTCCCAGAGCCTGCCTGTAACATACAATTGTTCAGAAGAAACTGGTGCCAAGATTTTTCTGAATGGAAACTCCATCTGCCCTTGGAAAGAGTGTCCACATGGACTCAGGGTTTCCATGAGCAACAGCTGCCGAATATCCAAAATACATGTTTCTTTCGCCAAATTTCCGTGGGCGGGTACAAAGGAGACCCAGAGGACCATATTCCTGGCCACCACCCTCGTAGCACAGCACAGGAGGGAGAGCCTGGAGGCTGCTTGCCTTGAGCCTTTGGCTAGCAGGTGGATCAGTGTACTCTGTGTATTCTTGCATGTGTCTGAAATGGAGGATGACTAACAGGCAGAAGGAGTCTTTTGGTAGAACTAGTTCACAAAAAGAAATGTGGCGGAGTGGGATGGCAAATACTTGGATTATTATAAGATACAGTTTTCCAAGCCAAGCAGCCTGCTTTGACCATAGGGAGCTGGCCCTATTGAATCCCATTAGAGAAGTAGGAGGTTGGGAGAGGCAATGGATGCTCCTTTGCGATCCAGACAGTAGTACGCAAGTCTACCCTAATTGCTGAGGATCTCAGAGGTGAGGTGCTAGTCCACAGACTATGGAGGAAGGAGCTTTCCCACAGACTACAGGGAAGCCATTGTCCATGCTGGGGGAAGACTTCCTGCTGTGGCTACTTAGAGATCCCTACTCTGCTGCAAGTAACCTCCCCCCCTGCTCTGTAAAGACACCCAGGGACCACACTGGTTCCCCCAGGGTGAATTTTGGTGGAGCCCTGCTTTAGTTTGTCATTGGGGCCTTACAAGGAGAGGAGAGACATGTTCAGATCTCCCGAGGAAGGGATATTCGAAGCCCCTATCATCCCACCACTTAGGAGGTGGAGGTAACTATGGAGGAAGAAAGCTTAATAGTGTTTACCGAGTCCCCTCCACTCCACTTCTTGGGGTTTGAATGCTGTCTTTATTCCTCTTCTAGGACAGTTCGTCTGTCTGTTTGTTTGTTCAAATGCTGGATGAGCTTAAACATTTAATCTGAACAATGAATAGGAATCATATCACCTGTATAGATATTTGAGAAAAATCCAGGTGCCCAGTTGCTATGTGTAAAGGTGCAGATTCAGTAGGTGTGACATGGGGCTCCCTTCATATTATGGTCCAATCTGGCCCTGCAGACCACAAGGGCTCCCCTTCATGTTGTGGTCCACTCTGGCCCTGCAGACCACAGGGACACATCCCTGCAAGGCATCCTATTATCCTGGCCCCGCCACAAAGCTCTCCTGCCCTCCCTTCAGCTTCTTGTCCGCATCAGCAGAGCTACCCCTCCTGCTGATGTGCTTGCAAACTGCTGGAGAAGTGGGAAGAGGGATGGACTGAGAGTCTAAGGGTACTGGGTTCAGATTCTTCAAGGACTGGATGCTTCCAGGAGTTCTCTGGCAGACAGGCAGATAGGTACCCGACAGCCAGGCTCCTAGCCCTCCCAGGTGTCACTGCCATTGCCAGGGAAGCCTCCGGGGAAAGCTTGTGCAGCTAAGAATCAATCTTGTCTTCTGATCAAGCACTGCCACCATCACCAGGATGGCAGGGCCTTCCTGAAGCTATTGAGGCAGGACCCACCAACCACTGCTCACCTGGTAGATGTTTTCAGGAAAGTGGTCATGGCTCCTGTGGGTTTTGTGACCATAAGATCTTTCACAGGCAACAGTTAGAAGAAGCTGCATTTGAAGAAACAGGTTCCATTTGAATGTTCTAGAAAAGTCCAACTATTGGGCCTGCACACAGATCCCTGTTTTCAGAGGCTGAGTGAGGAGGACTTGAGGATGAAACTGGAAGATGCTGTGCCTCCGTCTTGGTGGTAGGTGTGACTTTGGAACCTACATACTGACAGTCATGGCACTGGACATTGGTTTTATGGATGTGGCTTTGTGGTGGCTAGCTTTAATTGTCAAAGTGGCACAACCTGGAATTATCTGGCAGGCAGGTCTCTGACCATGAAAGGGCAGGGCGGTCATGATCTCATTAACCAAGCCCGGAAGACCTGCTTACTGTGGGTAGCACCTTTCTGTAGGCAGGGGTCCTGGACCGAACAAAACAGAGAAAGCGAGCTGAGCACTAGCACACACATGTGAATTCACTACTCTGCGCTCTAAACTATGGACGTAAAGTGACTAGCTATTTCAGGTTCCAGCCGCTTTGAACTCTTGTGATGGTGAGCCGTAACCTGGAATTGTCAGTCAGATAAACCCTTCATCCTGTAATTTGCTTTTGTCGGGGTATTTTGTCACAGACAGGAAACAAAGCTAAGGCAAAGTGTGTGTGTGTGTGTGTGTGTGTGTGTGACAGAGAGAGCTTGCACCAAATGGGTTTCTTTCCCGAATGACTTTCAGACACATACAATGCCATAGATAACAACAGGGCAAATGTCATTCAGCTCCCCAGGAGGCCTTCTGAAGAAAGGGCTTGGTAGCTAGGGCCTCAGGTGGTATTATGCAAACCTTTCTAGAATCATTATCATGGATAAGCCAGTATAATCCTAAAATGTTCTTACTTTTAAAAATACGGTTTCTCCTCTGTTACGAAGAGTAACAAAATCCTATCTTAAAAAGAAGGAAGTTATCAGGAGGCTCTGCATGGTGGGGGAGGAAGGGAGCGTGCTGTGTAGATGTGTGGTGCTTCAGGCATGTGGATGAGGAAATTAGAGGACCACCTTGGTCCACTCCACCTTGATGGTTGAGACAAAGTCTCTCATTGGCCTGAAGCTTCATGATTAGACTCAAACTGGCCGAGGATAGAGCCCTGATTTACAGGTGTAAGCTACCATGCTTGTTTTTTTTTTTTTTTTAACATGGATGCCAGGGATCAAACTCAGGTCCTTGTACTTACAAAGCTTCCTCCACTGGGCCATTTCCCCAGTCCCTAACATTGCAACTCAATTAGAGAAGCCTGGCCCAAGGTAATGAGGCTTCCTGTTCTCCGCAGGTGACCCAGCAGTTCTTCCCACTTCTCTGAGCTCTGTTGGCCTCCTCTATAAAAGGAAGGCAGGAACTCAATCTCCCTCCTGGGTCTGTCGTAAGAAGTAGTTCCTCAAAGCACCTAGCAAAGTGTTGGCCTCTCGGGAAGCCCTGGGGAGCACTGGCTATGATTATACAACCATCAGCAACATCATTACCAGGCCTGGTTGGCAGGCCTTTAAGCCTTTTATCACAAATGGACTTGGGCAGGAACAGAGACCCTTTGTATGGGCCCAGCCAAGCTCTAGGGAAGGCCAGCATGGGAGTGTCCACAGCAAATGTGCCAGGATCACAAAGGGTCTCTCTGACAGCCCTTTTTGTTTACGCAGGCAAACCTTTTATCTGCCTCCCAGCCCAGAGCTGCCAGGATAGCCAGGTCAGGAGTTCAGGCAATGAACAACTTTTGCATCCAGAATACGCTCCCATCAGTCCTGGGTGCTGCTGCTGGGGCTCTCAGGGTTTAAGGCTGCTGCTGTTCTTGAGCCAGGCGTGGTGATACAGGACTGTGGTCCCAGTATGTAGGAGGTGGAGACAGGATCGACAGCTCAAGGCCATCATCCATTATATAGTGAGTTCAAGGTCATCTTGAGCTCTGTGAGTTTCCGTCTCCAAAATCCAACACATCTGGCCAGGGATGTGGCTTTGTAAGTAGAGTGCTCGCCTAACGTTCCTGAGCCCTAAACTCCAACATAAATTCTGACCGGGGGACTCGAGCCTGTGATGTCAGCTCTCAGCAAAGTGAAGGCAGGAGGACCAGGAGTTCAAAGTCGTTCTTCATGTTTAAGGATAGCGTGGACTTCATGAGACTGTCTCAAAATTTTTTTTGTAATTAAAGCTTCTATTTTTTTCTTAGCAGATTAGGACCTCAGCGTCCTTTCTTCAGCAGGATGCCCAGCTAGCTCTCTGACGAAAAATGAGTCGAATTTAAACGAAGAGATTTGCCCAAAGCCCCACCGAGAATGAGGAAAAGACTTCCTATGGCTAGGATGATTTGGCTAGATATGGCTCAGCTCCTGCCGTCTCATTCTGAGTACTCTGTCGTGACCCTGCTCTGCTGGTTCCAGTGGGCCTGTGTGCTTCCATCTTTGAAACACCACAGTCCCCTGCCTATTTGGTGGGGTAGCTTTGGAGTTTTGCCATTAACATTGAGCTTGCCAGGTGCTACCAGGAGAATAAGCCAGCATCCGGCATCCTCCAGGCTGGCGGTTCCCAGACCTCAGCAGGCATCAGGACCACCTGGAGAGGCAGCACTGGCATTCAGCACGGCTTTCAATACAGTCCTAGACCAGGCAGCGCCAACTTACCAAGTGACAAACTATTGTTCTTAACTCTTGGGACCATTACAAGCTTCACCCGGTTGAGAGGAGGGAAGGGATTGGGGTCAAATGACAAGACCAAGAGAGGAAGGGGTGCAGGACAGACCGGGAAGTACCAGGGTGGAAAAACCCTGGAAACTGGTGGACAGAGACTAGTGTCCTCAGAGCACAACTGGTCCAGAGAGCAGAGCTGGACGAACAATGCAAGTGTCACATCTGAGGCATGGTGAGGACAGCAGCTGGGAACAGATTTGAAGCGGGCTAGAGGCTGGCTCTGTTCAGCTTGGAATGAGCAGTTGAGGCCCAAGTATGCAAAAAAGCCTGTCAGGTGGAAGAGAGCAGGCTGCCATTATGAGCTGCTGGCTTGGTAAACCCTAATGGTTAATGGGACCGACTAATGGTTAACCTAATGGTTAATGGTAAGACCGACTAGCTCTTAAAACTCACCCGTTAAGCTGGGCATTGTGGTCAAGAATGTGATCTCTACAACTGGGAGATGAACACAGAAAGAGATGGAGGCACAAGGACCCGAGTTTCATTCGCAGAACCAGTGTTAAAATGCTGGGCAAGGTGGCATGTGTTTTAATTTCATCCTTGAGACGACAGAGACATGAGGGTCCCTAGGGCGCACTGGTCAGACAGTCTAGTCAAATGGGTGAGCTTCAGGTCAAAGAGAGATCCTGTGTCAAAAATAAAGTTTATAAGGCTGGACATGGTAGTGCATGCCTTATTCTTAGCACTCAGGAGGCAGAGGCAGGGGGATCTCTGTGAGTTTGAGGCTAGCCTCAAGTTCCAGGCCAACATAACTACACAGTGACACTCTGGACCAAAATGATGGCAACGTTCATGAGGAAAGATAATCCAGGTCTGCTTTTTGCCTACTCCCACCACACACACAAATAATAATAAAAATCAGTGCTGAATGCACAGTCCAAGTTGGGCTAAAACCCCGGTTCTCCCCTTAGCAACCTGCCAAGCTAAGTGACCTGGGTCTCTTCACTTCTCTTGATGTCTGGTAGTGTGTCTGTGATTTGTGGTTAATAACTGGGCCTGCTGTCCAGGCTGTCAAGCCCGCTGATAAGATGATGTATGTGAAGGTACCCGAGACTCAGGGAAAGGTGAGCAACCAGTTTCTAATCACAACCTATGTGAGGTTTCCATGACAACAACCCTGTCTCTAACTCTTCAGATACTGGGTGGTCTACACTTCACTTTAATTCTAATAGGGGTTACAGGGCTGGTGCAACACAACCCAATCCCAGCCCCAATCAGGTCAGTCCCTTAAAACCAGCTTTATTCAGGGTGACAGATGAAAGTCTCAGGTTGTCACCCGGGCTTCTGACTACCTGTAATTAGAGGTTCTGGCAACCCAGTCTCAGAATTTGCCAGAACATTTCCCAGAAAGACAGTTTCCTTATCACTTATTTGTTATATTTAGTAGGGAAGAGTGATTTACTTCCTGCTATCAGTTAATTATGTAGGGTAAAATTCAGACCCCAAAGCAAGGTGTAGGTCATGGCAAGGCAAGGCGTGGGGGTGGCTGCTGGGTTTTATTGCTGGGACAAAATACCCGACACATACAACTTACAGGAGAAGAGGGTTTATTTTAGTCCACAGTTTCAGAGGTTTGGGTTCATAGCCGTTGAATCTCTTGAATCTCTCTCTGGTGGTGGCAGCATACGGCAGAGGTCACTCACCTCATGGTGAACAAGAAGTAGAGGGGGCCAGGTACGACGTTCAAAGCCAGGCCCCTATTGCCTATTTCTTCTAGTCAGCCTTCTTCCCCAAAGTTTTCAGAACCTCCCAGAGCAGTGCCAGCAGCTGGGGACCAGCTGTTCAGTGCACGAGCCCTTGAAGGGATGTATCGCATCAAAGCCATGATGAGTACGTACGTGGAGCTTCTCTGCTCTCCCTGGGTGTACCACCTTCCCAGAACCTCCGTGGGACCACCTACTGCCATGGTTTGGATCATAAATGATCTCTAAAACACACATGCTGCTCTGGGGGGCATGCATGGATCACTGCATAAGATTGCTGTCTGCACAAGCATAAGGGCCTGAGTTCAAATCCTAACACCTGCATAAAAAGGTCGGTTTGGTCTCACAGGCCTGTGATCCCAGCACTGTTGGGGATGGAGACAGGAGGCTCCCAGGTCCAGTGGGAGAGCCTGTCTCAGGGAATAAGGAAATAATAATGAGGGAGCATAATAGTGGAGATCACATGATGCCGCCCATTTGCATACATGTGCATATGCCACACGTAGACACACATGCAAAAAAAAAACCATGGATGTGCTGAAGGCTTCCCAGCCTGTGGTGGTGCTATAGGAGCTTACAGAGCCTGCTGGATATATGGACTAATGTTGCTGCAAGCTCAGGTCAGGAAACCCACAGTCTGAGACTGGTGGGCTGGTACCTCCCGGGGAAGAGGGACCACACTGAGTCAGAGATGGCATCTCTCAGCCCAGCACTGACCACAGAAACCAGGGCCACGATCCCCTAGGAGTCGCTCTGGTGGCAAGCAGTCCTTCCCCTGCATCCAGGCCCAGAGAAGTGAGAAGAAAAATCTTCAACCAGCCATCTCAAGAAGGCTCCTAGAAGTAGTCAAAAAATTAGAAGTGGTCCTGGCACAGTGGCCACACGCCTTTAATCCTAGTTTATAGGAGGCAGAGGAAGAGGCAGGCAGAAAGCTGAGAGTTTGAGGCCAGTCTGGTCTACTCAACAAGTTCAAAGCCAGCTAAAACTACATAATGAGACCCCGTCTTAATGAAAAAAAAATGAATAAAGGAAGTTTTGTGTGGTTTGCCCATGCCACTCCTGAGTATCTACTCAAAGGACTGAAAGCAGTTAACTATGAAATAACCACATACCACGTTAATTGTAGCAGCACTCACCATACCCAGCTTAGTGGCCATCAGTCTATTTAAAAGCAAAGAAAATGTAGTATATAAAACACGGAGAGCAATTATAAATAAATAACAAAGAAATCACCTATTTTCAGGAAAACACACAGTGCTAGAGATTATCCCAGTAAGTGAAATAAGCCAGATGTTCAAAGCCAAGTATCCATGTTCGGGCTCACGGGCAATGCACTTGCTTATTAGGCAGGATGCCCTGGACCAGTGGTTCTCAACCTTCCTAACACTGTGACCTTTAATGCAGTTCCTCAGGTTGTGGTGACCTCCCCAACCATAAAATTACTTTGTTGCTACTTCATGACTGTAATTTTGTTTCTGTTATGGACCATAGTGTAAATATCTGATATGCAGGGTGTCTGATATGCAACCCCTGTGGGGTCATGACCCACAGGTTGAGAACAGCTACCCTAGAGGAACAGTGTAAAATGGAAGTCACAAGCCTGGTTTATATAGACTGGAGCATCCAACAACGTCCATGGTCATGTTGAAGATGATGAGAACCCAGCCAGATAGTAGCTCAGTCCACCAGCTGGATGTTCCAGTAGTCCCAGTTGGTGCCAAAGGCCTGGAGGATTCTTCAGGAACCAAAGGTCTTCAGTCCATGTTGGGAGGCCAGAGAAGCTGGAGTCTGATGGCCTGGTGGCAGCAGCAGCAATCAAAATAGGATAGATACTCTTACCAGCAAGAAACACAGGCTGGTAAGAGCTTGCCCCCCCAGGCCTCTTTTATTTTATTACTTATTATTTTTTGAGACAAGGTCTCACTATGTAGCCCACCTGGAACTATCTATGTAGACCAGGCTGGTCTTGAACCCACAGAGATCCACCTGCCTCTGCTTTACAAGTGCTAGGACTAAAAGCATGCACCACCACACCCAGCAAACAGCCTCTTACATATCCATCCTTTCTCCCTCCTTCCCTCCTTCCCTCCCTCCCTCCCTCCTTCCCTCCCTCCTTCCCTCCCTCCCTTCCTCCCTCCCTTCATTTATTGAGTTAGTTAGTTTTTTCCAGGGTTTCTCTGGGTAGCCTTAGCTGTCCTGGAACTTTCCAGGAGTTCTGCAGATTAGAGGTGTGGGCCATCACCAGGCATATTCTTAACAATGCATATTAACCTGCATATTCTTAACAATGATAAGCAAGCTCTCTGGGAGTTGGGATGGCAAAGGGATACCTCCGGTGGTGGAGGTGGGATTCCATTAATTTCTAAATGGAGGGCAGCCTGGGCTTGCTACACAAAGAGACATTGTTTCAAATCAAGCGAAGGGAAAAACCAAACCAAGCTGAAATGAAGCGAAACAAAAGACACTAGAAGCAAGCAATTTAAAAATAAGGAGTAGGCAGGACACAGAGGTTTGCTTCTTTCCATGACAGAATTACAAAACTCTCCAGAAGCTTAATTTCTCTTTTCCTGGTTCCTTCTTTGGCTCTCCCTGGCCTCCCTCTCATTCTGGTTTGGGAGCCCCTGGGTGTGCTCACTCAGCGCCTAAGTCCCCCAGCTATTTCCTAACCCTGTCTTGGTCTGGGTGTTTGCAGACATCCTGAGAGCATCGTCTGGTTAGCCTTCTGGGTGCTGACATTTAGCAGGCACTGGCACTCAGCACTGCCCAGGAACGATGGAATAAATGAATAATTGTGGTTCTGGGCTCCATCATTCCCTGTTAGATCTCAGGCAAAACAACCCGGTCTCAGTCACGAATCCTTCCTGCCCACACTGTTCTCGCCTCTGTAGTCACAGAGCAAGGGAGTCTTAGACACTCTGCCAAGGAGTGACGTGGGTGGAGGCAGTGGAAGTGAGAGATTCTCCACCCTTCCCCAAACCAGGTGATGTCTGAGCCCCAACATCTAAGCTGAGCAGCAAATGTGGTAGATGACTTTGGCCAGAATCCTTCCTTGTCCCTGGACGTTTCTCGTTAACTTGTCTGGTCTATTGGCTGGCTAGTTGGGATAAGGGCTCACTATGCAGTCCAGGGTTATAGTTTGAATGTGAACCACCACTACCCCTGTCCACTCCCTCCCTCCTTGGCTCGAGCACTATGTCTCCAGCTGGTGGAGCTGTTTTAAAAGGTCGTGGAACGTTTAGGAGGTGGCACCTTTCTGGAGGAAGTGAGTCACTGTGGGTAAAATTGTGTGTAAGACAGAGGTCAGAGGGCAACTTCAGGTGTCTTCCTTGATAGCCATCCACCTTATTTCCTTGAAAGAGCTGCTCCCACTGAATCTGGAGCTCCCTGATTGATTAGACTGACTGGTTGGTGAGCTCTGAATACAACCCCCTTTCTCTCCCCTCCCCCCACCACACACACACTCCCACTATCCCCAGACTGTGTTAAAGACTTATCCTGCCTTGTTCCTATAATAGTCTGCTCTGTCTCTTTAAGAGACAAGCCACGCCCACTCCCTCCATCCCCCCACCCCCACTCACCCTGCAGAGGCAAGCTGATCTTCAGTTTCCAGCCTGAGCCCCTTCCTTTTCCATCTCCCTCTCAAAGAGGCAGCTTCTGTCTCTCCCCACTTCTCCCCTTCCTCCCTTCTGCTTCTCTATCTCTCTCTGTGCCTCTCTCTCTCTGATCTTGTCCCCTTTCCCCCTTTCCCCTCCATAACCCACTAAATAAATATCCAACCTCACTCTGTGTTGCATGCCTATCCATGTCTCTGTCTCTCACCTGCCACGTGGCTCCCTGCCTGGGACCAACCGCCTTTGAGACCTGTGGCATGGAATTGTGGCTTGCCCATCTGTCTCTCCTTGTGAGATTGGCTGCCCCATTGAGGTCTCTCATCCACCATGCAGCTCTCTGCCTGGAACTCGTGGCCCGCTGCAGCCACACGGGGAACTGCACCATCCCTGCTGGGGATTGGCTGCTCTCGGGACCCACAGCTCGCTGCCTGCCACTACTTCAGGGACCTGCAGTATGGTCTCATGGCCTGCTACCCTCTGCAGCCATTTGGGGATCCACAGCATTTTACTTTTACCATTACATCGGTGCTGTACTTTTAAGTCTCTTACAACAGTATGGTATATTTAATCCAACCCTGATTGAAAATATATTAAGCTGTTCTCTACTATTGTCAGTTCTGCTGTTAACCTTCTATTGCAAGCAGTTTTTTCTTCTTTCTGTTTTTTTTTATGAGTGTAAATCTTACCTGTTAACAGCCAGTACAGTCAAGCCCGGACCCAGCTCTCCAGACAGATTCTATATTGTAGTTACACCTGATAAACAGCCCTCAATTGCTCAGAGTTCTGAGGAATATGACATTTAAATATTTAATTACTAAAAAACTTTTTATAACAAAAAAGAGACAGGTTGGCTCCTAGCAATACTCTACTTCCTCCAAAGAAGACTGAAGACAAATGGGCACAGAACAACGTCAATCCACAATTCGCTTCAACTGCCAAGCACTGACCACTGGGCAAACTGCCTTTTATCTAAACTGAAGATCACCAGACAGTGGACAGAATCGTTGGAACTGACAGCTGCTCAGGTTAAGAGAAGCTTGTCTTCCTACAGATTTCTTAGCCCACAGGATCTTCTGGAGCCTGACAGGCCCTGCGCTAAACAGCAAAAGGCAAATATGACCTTCAGTGACCATGGAGGACCCTGAGGAGCAGATCTAGGTGCCAACCAAGTAAGCTTTCTGTTGTTTTTTAATTGATAACTCAAGTAAAATTTTATCCTTCTCAAAGATCTCTGATGCAGTTGGATAGCTGAGAGGTTTTGTCAGTTTAAAAGGACAACCTCACCAAACAAATTTCAGTAATATACAAATTATTAAGCTGTATACCTGCAAATTATAAAGGTGTGAGGACAAATACAAGTTATCAATTTTCTCTCTCATACTGCCTTTCATAGTCTTAAAAATACTTTTTTATTGTGCAAAAATATCTATCACAGTTATTCTGCTGCTGTTTAAAACTTATGTTTTCACAAACCCAAAAAATTCTTGTAAGTTCCAGGGAGTAGAATTGAAAGATCTACTTTAAACAGGTCAGATATACCCCCCTCAATTCCTTGGTCCTAAAAATTTTTCCCTAAACTTAATTTTGTCCTCTGCTCTGCCAATACCTTAAACAGGTGTAAGAGACACCAGACATTTCCAAACCACAAACACCGGACAGGAGCAAAGAGACCAGCTATGCCAGGATGTGACCAGCACCCAGCCTTCTCAGGTCCCCCCTCCCAAAGATGACACCCACAAATAAGCAGGAAGTAGTTTTGAGAATCCGCCACCCCAATTCCTTTAACCTGTTGTGCCTAAACTCCTGCCCTTTTATTATAAAAATGTGATGGGAATGTAATGGTCTTCTCTGTCCCTTTAATAGACAAGCCACACCCACTCCCTCCCCATCCTCCCAGGCAAGCTGATCTTCAGCTTCCAGCCTGAGTCCTTTCCTCTCTCTCTCTCTCTCTCTCTCTCTCTCTCAATCTCTCTCTCTGTCTCTGTCTATCTCTCTCTCTGTCTCTCTATCTATCTCTCAAAGAGGCAGCTTCTGTCTCTCCCTGCTCCCCTTTCCCTCCCTCTCTCTCTCTCTCTTTCTGTCTCTCTCTTTCTGCTCTTCTCCCCTTTCCCCTTCATAACCCACTAAATAAATATCCAACCTCACTCTGCATGGTGTGCCTATCCATCTGTCTTTCACCTGCTGGGGCTGCGGCTCCCTGCCTGGGACTCGCTGCCCCTTGTGGCCCACTGCAACCACTTGGGGAACTGCTTCATCCCTGCCTGGGACTGGCTGCTCTCGGGACCCACTGCCCACTGCCACTTCAGGGACCTGTGGCATGGTCTCATGGCCTGCTGCCCACTGCAGCCCCTCGGGGACCTGCAGCATTTTACTTTTACCATAGCAGTTCCCCCACCCCTTTTTAAATTTACTTTTTATTTATTTTCTTTTTTTATTATTTATTTTTTTCTCTGTTCCCCTCCCTGCCACACCCCTCCCTCCCTCAACCCTCCCCCAAGGTCCCCATGCTCCCAATTTCCTCAGGAGATCTTGTCTTTTTATACTTTCTACTTCCCATGTCGATTATATCTATGTAGGTCTCTCTTAGTGTCCGTATTGTTGTCTAAATTCTCTGGGATTGTGGTTTGTAAGATGGTTTTCTTTGCCTTATGTTTAAAAACCACCAATGAGTGAGTACATGTGATAATTGTCTTTCTGTGTCTGGGTTACCTCACTCAAAATAATGCTGTCTAGTTCCATCCATTTTCCTGCAAAATTTAGGCTGTCGTTATTTTTTTCTGCTATGTAGTACTCCATTGTGTAAATGTACCACATCTTTTTTATCCATTCTTCGATCAAGGGGCATCTAGGTTGTTTCCAGGTTCTGGCTATGACAAATAAAGCTGCTATGAACATAGTTGAGCACATGTCCTTGTGGCACGATTGAGCATCTTTTGGGTATATACCCAAAAGTGGTATTACTGGGTCTTGAGGAAGGTCGTTTCCTAATTTTCTGAGAAATCGCCACACTGACATCCATAGGGGTTGTACCAGCTTGCATTCCCACCAGCAATGCAGAAGTGTTCCGTTTTCTCCACAGCCTCTCCAGCATGAGTTGTCATCAGTGTTTTTGATCTTGGCCATTCTTACAGGTGTAAGATGGAATCTCAGAGTTGTTTTGATTTGCATTTCTCTGATGACTAAGGATGTTGAACATTTCCTTAAGTGTCTTTCAGCCATTTTAGATTCCTCTGTTGAGAGTTCTCTGTTTAGGTCTGTGCTCCATTTTTTTATTGGATTATGTGTTCTTTT
>PVIU01001941.1:134972-189955 GCA_004026605.1 Ondatra zibethicus | reverse complement strand
GCCATGGATTGACCTCAGGAACCTCCTCCTTTATCTCCTTCAAGCCCTAATGGGTAAGAATGATTTGAGGGAAGTGTGGGAGAGTTCTCGTGTTGGCTCTCACAGGGCTGTTTCAGATGCCACCTCCTCAAAGCTCTTGAGTTATCACGGTCATTCTCACATCACCCTTCTCTCTATGGTCAGCAAGGCTAGAACAATCACAGTCCTTAGACCGTACATGGAGTCTGAGGTGTAGAAAGTGAGCACATTCTTGGTGGAAGACGACTCCTGCCTCAGCCCTTAGATTTTCAGGCTCTGTGTCATATGTCACTTCGGATTCTGCCCATCCCAAGGGCAGGAGAACTTTCTAGGGCAGTGAGCTTGACCTTCAGGTCCAGTGTGGCATAACGCTCTGTCCTAGAGTTCTTCTCTCGTTGGCTGTTCTCGTTCGTGGTGAGAGGAAAATGTTGAGTCTGTCACTCTGTTTCCTCATGTGTCCTTTCCCCCAGCGCTGAGTGACACACAACTCACTCTGCTGGCCCAGTCTATGGAGAAGAGGCTCCTCCTCCATCAACGAGAGCTGGTAAGAAACCCCCATGAGCCAACATTCAGGGAGGGGGACAAGAAAGGAGGAATGGAAAGAGTATTTTAGAAGAAAGCTATGCATTTTCCACAAGAATAGTTGGGAACCTCCTAGTTTCCTTCTCCCTCAGGGAAGCAGGCAGGTGGGGCTTGATCCTGTCAGGAGCATGTCTGTTTTTATGGCAGCCTCAGAAGCAAGGCCCACTGGGTCTAAATTAGCCACCTAGAAAGGCAGCTCTGTAGGAACTCAGGAGATCAAAGAGTCAGTTACATCCTTCTTCATTTACAGTTGCCATTTGTAAGTTGTCCTTTCTCTCCCCATATGTTTATCTATAAATACAAATGTGCCTAGACATATGCATACATGTACACACACACACACACACACACACACACACACAGATGCCACCCCTGTGCAGCATAGGTTTTATTATTACCATGATGTAGCTAAGGAACCAATGCACACTGGCTTCAGTTCTTTCTTAGTTTATTATCCTGTTCGGCTCCTGGCTGTTAGGACAGAAGGTTTTCCACCCTGGTGTCAGAGTCTGATCTTTCCAACCTGAGAGTTCTTCTTCTAGGTAAAGGGCATCCTGCAGCCGAACTTCAAGTATCCCTGGAACATCCCTTTCACTCTCCAGCCTCAGCTTCTTGCCCCACTCCAGGGTGAGGGCTTGGCCATTACTTACGAATTGCTGATGGAGTGTGGTCTGGAGATGGAGCTGAATAATCCCAGGTCAACTTGGGATCTGGAAGCCAAGATGCCCCTGTCTGCCCTTTATGGAAGCCTGTCATGTCTGCAGCAACTTGTAGAAGTTTAAATCTTCCTCAAAGCCTGGCCCCAGCCCAGTCCATGCTGAGTCCTGTATGCATTTGAGATATGGTACCATGGCAACCATGGGAGTGTATTTTTTGTTCATGTTCTAGGTGGTGGGAAAAAGGATGCTAAGGGTTCTTCTTCTTTTGGTATTATTAGTCATTCATAATTATATAAATAATATATCTTAACCATATTCTCCTCCCCACATTGTCCGTTTTAAAAATCCATCTCCTTTCTAGTAACTTCTCATTCAACTTTTTAAAAAGTTTCTGATGCATTTAATTAGGGTTGTTTGCGTGAGTGTGGGATTATTAACCTGAGTAAGGGTAACTTTCCAGAGGCTACACTGCTGAGGCTTGACTCTTCTTTCCCTAGCAGCTTTAACTGCCTTCAGTGTCTTTTAGGCCACGAGAGAATGTTGGCGGTCTTGGGCTCTCTTGGTCTTGTGCAGGTAGTCATTGCTTCTATGAGTTGATGTGTGTAATAGCCATTCCATATCTTTGCCATGTCCACAAATAAGTTTGCTGGTATCTGTCAAAACTCTTCAAATAGTAGCCTAAAGATTTAAACATTTTTCTGTGTAAAAAAAATGAAATAAATGCTACTTTTAATTATTTGTGTGCATTGTGAATTGTTTTTGGTGAAATGCGTCAGAAATAAATTGGGAATGTTTTTAAGTAGACAATCAATTATATGATTAAATATGACTTTTTCCAGGCATCCTTACTCATTTTATCCTCCCCTCTCCGTCTGTATTTATCTCCCATCCCCATTCTAGTTAGGTCCCCCTCCCCCCATTTTCTCCTCTTCCACTATCACTTGTATCTTGTTGTTCTCCTCTATCGCCCCCTACTGCTCTATTCCTACAAAGGCCCCCTTTTCCTTTCCTGGTTTCTGTAGTTGCTCCAGGATTTGTACTAACATCTGAAGATTTGGACCTAGGAGGCTCAAATGAGAGAACACATTTGTGTCTTTCTGGGTCTGGGTTATCTCAAAATGCTTTTCCTTAGTTTTACTCATTTATCTTCAAATGTCATGAGGTCATTTTTCTTCACAGCTCAGCAGCACTCCACAGTGTGCCTACGCCACATTTTCATCATCAGTTGAAGGATATTCAGGTTGTTTCTATTTCTTAATGTGAGCAGGACAGCAATGAACATGACTAAGCAAAGGACTCAGCATCCTACTCCACGGATGCTTGCTCATGAATCTGAAGGCAGTTGGATGGAACGCCGCCCTGATTTCCAGGCTGATGATACCACTTTGCAATTCCACCAGATTACTGCAAACTAAGTAACTTAAAAGAAAAAACAGCTATTCCTCTGTAGCTCTGGATATCAGAAGTCACGACATCACCCTGTCCCTCTCGGGGCTACAGTGAGCATGGGTACTGGGTCTTCCCATGTCTGGTGACTGCTGGCTGTCCTTCACATTCCTTGGCTTGTGGCTACATCATTCTAATTTCTGCCTCTATCTTGATATGCCCTCCTTCCTTGATTGTCTTTACTTCTGTGTCTGTCCTCCCTCCCCTAAGGACACTGGTTCTTGGAATTTAGGTCTCTCTCCAATCCAGGATGACTATCTAATGAAATATGTCTACAGAAATTGCATTTCCAAATGTTAAGTTCTGAGGCTCAAGATGATGTGGCTTACCAAGTAAGCGTCACTGACTTTAGGGGCCTTGGGAGGAAACTCGTATCTGAAGATGCCACATATGTGCATTTGGTGTGGGTGTCGTCTCTGTCTTAGTCACTGTCCTATTGCAGTGAAGAGACACCATGACCACGGCAACTCATATAAAGTAAGGCATTTCACTGGGGCTTGCTTCCAGTTTCAGAGGCTTAGTCCATTATCCCCATGGCAGGGAGTGGGGCAGTAAGCAGGCAGACATGATAGCTGAGAGTTCTACATTCAGATCTGGAGGCAGCCAGAAGAGAGAGGCACTGGGTCTGACTTGAACTTCTGAAACCCTAAAGCCCACCCCCAGTGACACACTTCCTCCAACAAATCCACACTTGTTTCTAAGGCCACACCTCTAATTCCTTTCAAGTAGTGCTATCACCTAATGACCAAGCATTCAAACATATAAGCCTAATTCAAACAGCACGGGCTCCCCAGCAGTCAGGATACGGGGAGTGTCTCACCTAAAGGCACTTAGAAAGCAGCTCTGGATGCACATGGGTAAAGTCAGACCTCCTGGAAATTGGATGGCCAGTTTTAGATTCCTCGTGGCCTGGAGCAAGCTGTTCGCATTTCATCCAGCGACCATTAGAAGCCACGGGCGGTGACTGCTGGCTGCAAATGGACTGGAAGCGAGCAGACACTTAGTAGGGCCATTGAAGCTGCTCTCATTGTCCAGGCCCTGTACAGTGGGTTTCAAAAGGTAGCACTTGGTAAACAACATGCTGGTCAATCGTGCTTGCCAACTTGACACACCCCGTAAGAGGCAACCTCAGCTGATGGCCTGCCTCCGTCAGATTTGCCTGTAGGCATGCGTGTGGACTATTTTCTTGATTGTTAATTGAGGTACGAGGGCCGAGCTCACTGTGGACAGGGTGACTTCTAAGCAGGTGGTCCTGTGTGACAGGAAGGTCGCTTGTTTGTTCCCAGCCACTTAACCCCAAAATAACCACACAGAAACTGTATTATTTAAATGACTGCTTGACCCATTAGCTCTAACTTCTTATTGGCTAACTCTTAGATCTTAATTTAACCCATCTCCATTAATCTGTGTCACCACGTGGCAGTGGCTTACTGGCAAAGTTTCAGCATGCCTGACTCTTTGGTGGTTCCATGGTGTTTCTCTGACTCTGATTTCTTCCTCCCAGCATTCAGTTCCGTCTTCCCTGTCTACTTAAGTTCTGCCCTATCAACAGGCCCAGGCAGTTTCTTTATTCATTAATGGTAATCACAGCACACAGAGGGGACTCCCACATCCATTCTGGGTTGTATAAGAAAACTAAGTGAACAAGCGGAGGAATGCAAGGCAGTGAGCAGTGTTCCTCTGTGGGTTCTGCTTCAGTTTTTGCCTTCAGGCTCTTGCCTGGACTTTTCCAACGATGACTGTGACCAGTAAGCCAGATAAACCCTCACTTCTGGACCTGGAGGACAGACTTGTGGTCTCTGCTAGCTTTCCCTTTCCTTCTTCCCAATGTAGCCATAATGAGTAATCTCCTTTTTCCGATTTCTGCTTCAAGTTTGACTCTTAATTTTCTTATTAAAGATGGTTCCCAGACTTGACATGGGGCACAGGTTATAACCCTCAAGTCTGCTAATATTAGGACTGTCTTGGAGGCAATTTAAAGAAAATTTATGGGTATTTAACATTTTATCATTGTGGTTGATCAACCGAAAGACTAGCATAATTGTGTAGTGAAATTCCAGTTTCCGCCAGCAGATGGCAGTATTGTCCAGCAGCAAACTGATGGTTGGCATCCTCCCCCACACCCCTTTCATTTCCCTCCCTGTTGGGTTAAGGTGGAAAGGGATGGGAGAAACTGGGCGAGACAGAGGGGTTAACACTGGTCTCTTTTTCCATCCTGAAGCAGGCTCTCCCTCTTAAACACTGCATTGCTTGTGTTAGACAGCTCCCTCAAACATCTCTGAAGGGAAAACTTGAGTTATGGGGAACCTGGAACTATTTTCAATATTTTAGAAAATATGACTTGGTAAGATGTCAGCTGCTCATGCTGCAGCTATTATGGGTTGTGTGATAAATCAGATTGTCTCATGCTGAGCAAAGACTTCAACTGGAAGTCTTAGATGCTTTATAGTGAGTAGGGAAATATTTGTCAATGAGTTCAGTGAGCCATAAAACCCATCCAAAATCTGAGTACTTTGGTTGATACACAAGAAAGCAAGGGTGTTAAAAAAAAAAAGCAAAACCAAAAAAAAAAAAAAACCCCAACTCAACACAATAAAACAAACAAAATCAACATTCAGTATCTTGGTGGGAACATGACTGTTTAGATATTGAAAAGTTGCCTCTCATGAGGAAGTTGGAAAGACCTGATTTTGGGGATGGGTGATGGCTGGCTTTGAAACAGTTTTTGTTTGTTTGATTTTTGTTTTTTGTTTGTCAAGACAGGGTTTCTCTGTAGCTTTGTCTCCTGTCCTGAAACTTGCTCTGCAGACCAGGTTGGCCTTGAACTCACAGAGATTCACCTACCTCTGCCTCCCAAGTGCTGGGATTAAAGGCATGCTTGTCTTGAGCCAGGTTTTAAATAAGTCAAATTCTCTGAGTTTTGTATTCTCTTCTGTCTATCTCTATCTCCGTCACCCCCTTGCTCTCTGAACTCAGGGTCTGTACATGCTAGGCCAACACTGTATCACAGAACTACATCCTAGCCCATCTTTCTATTGGGTTAAGTAAATGACATAAATTAAAAGCAAAGAGAAGCCGGCAGAGCACCCAGTGCAGCTGAGGCTCATTAAGTGTGTATGAACTTGAGGCTTGTTGTGAGTCTGACATCCAGGCTAACAGGGAAAGGAAGCCATTGGGTAGAAGATAGAAGAGGCTTGATTTCTGGGATATCAGATTTACATTTTTTAAAGTTAATTTTTGGTATCCTTGGGTGATCGAACACATTTTAAAAAAGTGTCCTTCTCTCAGGAGATGTGATAAGTGACTGACAGTCCCAGCTAGATCTCGCTTTCCCGGCATGCCTCACAGCATGCCGCAGACGCACACTGTCTGCTGGAAGGGGTGTGGGCTTCGCAGCTGTCTGCAGGCTGCCCTCCCTCACCCCGCAGCACCCGGAGCAAATGTGGCTCGTGAGTTAGTCACTGAGAAAGGAGGCCACAGCGGCTTGCTGCCCACTTCTCTGTCTCTTACATGAGGATGTGTATGCAGCCTGTCCTGAAGCGGATAATCTGGTCTGACAAGGACTGGAGAGAGGCTGTGTGGATGTGAGTGTGGAAAAGGCTGGGCCTGGTGCTCATTTCTCGGATGCGAAGACATGAGACACGATGGAAGTCTTTATGTTCCAGAAGTGCAGGTCAGAAAGGTACCCGAGGCTGTCCAGTCAGCCTTTGTGAAACTGAGCTGGGTTGATGACCTTGCGGCAGAGACAACTTCCAAGGGCTCCCCAGTAGGATTTGCATTCCAAGCTACCTTGTAATTCCTAGTCCTCTGAGAAGCAGCGCCTGCCCTAGCTGTGCCTTTGTCAGCTGACCTTGCATAGGTCAAGGTCTTGAGCTCCTTTAGCTGTAGCTCCTAGAGACCAGGAGTTAGGCAGATTGCCTTGTGGGCGGGCAGATAGGGAGCCAGGATGTGGCTAGGTAACAAAGGTGGCAAGCTTCCGAGATGGCCAGCTTCTTCTTTATTCTCCCCCTATCTGTCTGCTTACTAGGGAACCTAAGTCCTAGTTACCTAGTAAGAGGGAGGGTTGTGGGCGTTTGAGTAGGAATCCCCTCATGTCTAATAGTTCTGATCAGGATGGCTATGTTCTCTAATGAGTTGGACTTTCTTTGTGTGAGAAATAAGTATGTGCAGATGTCCACACCGATTAGGAACAAGTCTGATATTAAGCTAGTTGCCTCCAGTGCTGATTGACACAGGATTCCAGGTGCTGGAGATGAACACACCAGGGGCAGGTGAGCAAGACAGAACCTTTGTCTTCAAGGGACATGTGAACTAACTTGTCTCTGAAAAGAAGGACATTTTTTTACCGTCTTAATTGCTGTGTGATGGGGCAGCCCGGACATAGTGACTTAAGAAACAAACATTTGATTTGTCTTATGTTTCCTTTTTATGCCTCTGTGGGTCAGGAATTTGGGAGTGGTTCTGTTGGGTCATTCTGGCTTGGGGGGTCTCCATGTAAGTGTAGACAGATGTTGTTAATGTCTGAAGCCAACTGAAGGCTTCATTGAGGCAGAGATTCTGTTCTGCAGATGGCTTCTCAGGGCAGGGGATATTGATTGATCTTTGATGGTTCAACCACACTGTTGGTGGGTTAGGAGCAAGTCACGGAGTCAGCTCTCACCAGAGCTTCATCTCTTAAAGAGATGGAGGAACCAAAGAATTTGTAAACTTACTTCAAAATCATCACCTAGATCTATGCCCATGTTTTCATATATTCCCAGAAGCTCTGTGCCCACATATTCATTCATTCAATCAGTTTGTATTAAACACCTAATATTTGCTAGGCGGCCCAACATTGGGGAAAAAATGCCTCTTTCTTTACCGGGACTCTAGGAATCACAAATAATAAGGATCAGAGACTTGAAGTCGATGTAGAAATTGATGGATCTGAGTAGTGATGTTTTCTCAAGTAAGAAACAGACCATCCAACCAAAGTAAGGCTGCAATCCAACCAGTTGCAAATTAATAGTGCAATTGTACTTGACTCAAGTGTTCCGAGTCTTGCTTTATTTTGGAGATCCTTCTGTGCTTGTAATGGTTGCCTAGCTACTAGAGCTGTGCTCCCTGTACACTGGGAGTGTTTGAGCAGAGTGGCTCAATAGCATTAACATTCCTGGGGTTTCCCAAGCAGCAGACAACCTGCTGGGTGCTGAGCTCCAACGGATGCCATCTAGCAGTGCTGAGGGTGGATACCAAGGTGAGCAGGTTGCAGGAGAAACAGAATCCGCTTTGACTGTGGGAACGGATGTGTGCACACAAGCCAGAATTTCTCTCCACGGGAGCAAAGAATGACATGCTCCATAGCCGAGAACTGATAGCCACGACTTAAGATGTTGGTGTTTGCTTCAGCAAGCCTTGTGCTGACATGAGAGTAGCACAGAAAGATAGTGTTTGAGAACACTCCACAGGTTCAGATTAGAAGCTATGCATTTTAGGACATGGACACTGACAGTCCTCAGTTCAGTGATCTTAAAACACCCGTGGGCCCAGACAAAGAAAATACGACTAAGATCTGTTTTTAAATGATTTTTTTAGCATAAATTTAATCTGATAAAAGTCTATTAAGCATGTGCAGTTTGCCAGACTCTGGGCTAAAGCCTATTGAGATGAAAAATGTTTGACACTTGCCACTTGCCCTGTCACTAATACAGTCAATAAATACCAATACTAGGGGGACAACTTGTCAGGGTAGGCACTGGGAACGCAGTCACAAATAAAATAGATGGATTCCAGGTCTCCAGTAATAAACACCTAGAAAAGCTGCTTACAAGAAGGGGGATCAATTTGTGTAGGTATCCTGAGGAATTAGGAGACAGACTCCGCTAGGTGAAATGATGATCTTGACAGCTACCTGGGAACCTCAGTATTGTCCAAAGCCATTTTTTTTTCTGGACTTAATTGGACCTCTCCATACTGGGGACTTGCTTATGTCATACCAGCCCAAGGTGTCCAACTGACTGACTACTGGCAAGAAAACAAAACGGTAACTCTTCCTTTACCCACACTGATTATTTCCTGAAAACTCAGTCTCTTTCTGCATCCTTCCCCGTCTTGTTGCAGGAAACCCTGTGTTCACCTGAGCTCTAGCAGAAGGGAATAAAGTGACCAAAGATGCTGACAGGATATGCAGTGGCATGAAATTAGAATCAAACCTATGGCAGAAGTATGAAGGACAGATACACTGTTGTATTTTATTTCTTTTTTGTCCACCAGGTGCTCCTCTCAGTTTGGGAGGGCAATACTTCAGTTTTAGCCATTGTGATTTAGATGGGGGCTCATATAACCCACCCCCCAACAAATGTAGGATCAATGAACCAAATATGATCAATAGGAAAACATGTTATATATTGTTCTGAAACCGTGGTCATCATTCACAGAATGTTTAATGGAATCATGGAACCACAGACAAGGCACCTTCTTAACAGTGAGGTTGCCAACTGCTAAAATATAACCCCCAAATTGTATTGGCTATTGTCTAAGGAAGTTATGATTGAGAATAAGGTCAGTTTAGGGAATTATTTGTTTATGATGGGTGCCTTGGATTCAGTCTTGCCTGAAGCCTATTTCAGATAATTAATCATCTTAATTAAAGGTAATTTGAACCAGAATTTTGGTCTTTTCATTGAGATGTTCCCTGCTTAATACAGTGGGACAGAATGCAGGTGAGCAGTAGAATGACTTGAACTTAGAGTGGTGAAGTAACTTAAATTAGCATGGTTTTGATCAGAACTACAAGAGAATGTGGTGGGTGAAGGCGTCAGGGGTGGAGCAGCAGTGTTTACCATTATGGGCTAAGTGAGTGTGAGGATGAGAAGCGAGGAACTCAAGGAAAAGATGTGGAATAAGGGCTGCAGGGAGAAGAGGAACATGGCTGTAGAGCTGTTGATAGCCAGCACTGGCATCCAACCTGTGCACGGAGATCTGAGATTGAAACGCACAGGAGAATTGCCATTCTAAATAATTAAAATACTGTGGAATCACTCAAACTCTTGGCAGAGCCAGGGAAACCCTGCAGAAGGGGGAGTGGGGAGGATTGCAGGAGTCAGAGGGGTCAAGAACATGGCCCACAGAATCAACTAAGCAGGACTCATAGGGATCATAGAGACTGAAGAGACAGTCATGGGTCCTGTATGGGTCTGAGCCGGGTCCTCTGCGTGTTTGTTATGGTTGTAATTAGATGCTCTCGTGGGACTTCTAACAGTGAGAGTGGGGGTGTCTCTGACTCTTCTGCCTGCTCTTGGGACCCTTTCCCTCCTACTAGATCGCTTTGTCCAGCCTTGATATGAGGGTTTGTGCCTAGTGTTACTGTAACTTGTTATGCCATGTTCAGGTGATATCTTTTTGTTTTTGAAGGCAAATGGAAGAGGAGTGGATCTGTGGAAGATGGGAGGTGGTGTGTCATGGGGGGTTGGGGGAAGGACCAGGAACATTGAAGGAGGGGAAACTGTGATCAGGATGTAATGTGTGAGAGAAGACGAGAAGAATAAAAGGAAAAAAAAGCACAGTGGAGTGAATGACATCACTAAGGGGAACATAATGTGTGGGTAAGAAAAATGGGTCATAGATTGACTAAAGGGGGGACCTGAGTTTGGGATTCTAGAGGAAGCAATGGAATTAATAGAAGAGGTTTCTTATAATGCTACTTTTGTGTGTGTGTGTACATGTGTGGTCCTAATCCCCTGGGATCTGGGGCTCTATATCAGTCCTTACTGGGCTTCCTTGATTTTTATGTTCTTCATATCTATGGGCCAGCTTTTACAATGCACTGGACTAGGATTTGAAAAAAAAAGACACATGATTCCCACTATACATTCACTAGTTGGCCTATGGGTGGGGAAACTGAGTATATATATATATATATATATATATATATATATATATATATATATAATTGCTTTGAAAGGTATGAATCAACATGGGTGTGAACTGATGTTACTGTCCTACATCTTGTTATTGACCTATGTGCTTAAGGTGATGTTTTGCATGTGTATATAATATTTGTGAATATGTGCATAATAGGCAATAAAGCTCACATGTGTATATAAGCAGTTTTCACACTGTGTGCATAATTATTCATATGAATATATTTGTACATGATATATTTATAGGAGTGATATGTATATTAAGTTGTTAGGAAATAAGTTGTTAGCATTTAAGATATAGTCTAAACAAGAATTTAGATTAATCAAAGAAATTCAGGTGATATGTTCTAGTGTCAGGGCACTGTAAATACTTCTTGCAGTCTTGGCTGTTGGTAATTGTGGTTATTCCTTACAGGTGACTTTGTTTTCACCATAACCTTGTGAAGGATCTGATTTGAGCATTCAAGAAGCCAGAGTTTTGATATTGGGTACCCTTGAATTTGTGTTCTGACTCTCATTACGCTTACTATCACCTTCAAAAGTCTGACTTGAATCCTTTAAAGTGTATTGCCTTATATTACAACACAGAATGCAGCACCCATGTCTTCTTGGAAAGAGTGGATTCTATGCTGATGCTTGAGTGATGCTTTCTGTAAATTCCAATTAGGTCAAGTTGGTTGATAGTATTCTTCAGGTCTTCTACACCCATCCTGATTTCTCTGTCAAATTGTTTTATAAATTATCAAGTCATGGTTAGGTTATTGAAATTGCAAGCTATAATTGCTGATTTTTAAATTTTTCTTCCAGTTTAAATTAGCTTTTGCTTCACATGTTTTCAGACTCTATACATTATTAAGTATGTGAACATTTGGGATTGTTTCATTCTGTTACATCTTATTTCAATGAAATGATCTTTATAGTCTTTGTTCTGAAGGATATTTTGTTTGGATTTAATAAGCCACTCCAGTTATTGGAGTATTACAGTTAACATGCTATAGCTTTACACAATTTTTATCTTAACTTTGTATTTGTCTCTGTGTCTAAAGTGCATCTCCTATGGGCAGCATACAATTGAATCTTGTTCTTTTCTACATTCTGAAAATCTCTGCCTTTTAATTGGGAGGTTTAGACCATTTATATTTAATAGGAGTGGTAGAATGGCATGTTTAAGTCTGTCATCTTGCTGCTTGCTTTTTAATTGCAACATTATGTTGTTTATTCCACTTTCCTTGACTTCTTTTGGAATGAACTTTAAAATTATTTATGTTATTTTCTGAAATGGTGTATGTTACACATGGTACTTAATTTCATAAAGATATTTTTATATAAGTATATAATGCACTTTAGGTATATCTCACCTCCTATGTCTCATACCCTCTCCTTTTCACCCCATCCATTTCTCTTTACTCCCCTTTGTTTACTTCTACTGTTATTTTATACAAAACCGAGTAATTTTATGTAACTATATAAAATCTATAGAATGCTAATTCTCTCTTTCTTGTTGGTTGAATTTAAGCTTTTTATGGTGCGGTTCTGTTCATGATGGATTTATTTAGCTCGTGTTTGTATAGTCTTTATTTTTAAATTTATAGCTGATTGTAGAATCTTTGACTGGTAGTTTTCTGTTAGTATTTGAACTTGGCACATTGAGGTTTTTGTACCTGGGCTGACAAAGCTTATCACATTTTAAGCATCTCAAGGCCAGCAAGATGGCTCAGTGAGTAAAAGAATTTGCCACCATGCTTGGTGATCTGAGTTCCATCTGGAGCCCTGGGCTGTGTGCAGTTTCTTGGAAGCAGGTTCATTGAGTGTTGCCTTTGATATTTGTTAGGTTGAATCAGAATAGTGTTTTGTTTAGAACTCATTGTTCCTATGACTGGGGTATAGAAAGACCCTGTGGATACTCTGCTGTCAGCCCAGAAAATCCAACCCTAAGAGAAGAATGAGCCCTCTCTCCTATAAATAGTTTTTTTTTGGTAGTTATTCCTGCTCCAACTTTGGGTAGATTCCTCAGAAAATCCTAGTTAGTTGGTATTTGAGGAAGAGCTTTCAAAAGCTTTTAAAAATAGATTCTATATTTTTAGCTTTCTCCTTTCTGGTAGTTTTTTCTTCAAACTCAAATGACCTTGGTTTCCCTAGAACCTCAGATTACGTTTAATAAAATAAATTAATTCCATTACTTTACATGTGAGGTGACAAATCAATTTATTTATTGGTTTATTGGATATTACACTTTGTATTTTTTAGTGCCCCCCCCAGGTTTTAGAATATACATACCTGATAGTTCAATTCTATTTGTAGCTAATATTTTATCAATTCAGATAAAGCATGGACCTACATCCTACAATCCAAATGACTTCACCCTCTTTGTACTATAATTGATATAAACTTTAGGAGACTGCCCGTTATGCAATGCTACATTTTTGAAGATATATATGCTTGCATACATATTTGCACATATACACATGTGTATAATATATTTTCTCTTCCATAACAACCACCTCATAGAAATGAATCAATTTCATTTTTATGATTCAGCCTATTTTGTGAGACTAGCATTAATTCCTTGTGAGAATGGTGCAATTAAATAGTAAATAAATTAAAATACAAATTAGTAAAGACCTTGATACGCTGTGATGAATTCATTTTCTAAGCAGAGGGTGCAGAATAAGTGACTGCCAAAAATGAATGCATGAACAGTGTGTGTATTTGAAATTTTACAAGACTCAATTTTAAGTCATGTTTTTAGGGAGAAGTTTTAAAAAAGATTTATTTATTTATTATGTAGACAATATTCTGCCTGCATGTATGGCTTCCACGCCAGAAGAGGGCACCGGATCTCATTATGGTGAGTCACCATGTGGTTGCTGGGAGTTGAACTCAGGACCTTTGGAAGAGCAGCCAGTGCTTTTAACCTCTGAGCTCTCTCTCCAGCCCCTTAGGGAGAAGTTTTAAGTTTCTAGTCCCAGAATTTGTTGAAGCAGATATAGTGAGGTGTCTATATTGATTATAAAATTAAAAAATGATTCTATATGAAAATATCATTAGCTATAAATGTGTCTAAGGAACTGATTTTTATGCCAGGGAGCCCCAGGTGAAGTTAGCTAATTAAAGTTCAGCATGTCCTGCTCACATGCTGGTCACATGTCTCCAGGTACAAGTACTTGCCATTCCTCGCCTGAAACAGAGGCACGTGCTCCAGCGTAGTGATGGTGGTAGCCTGTCAGGGCTGCCATAGCAAGAGCCCAAAGCCTGAGATGAAGGCGTTGACAGATTTCACCTTCTCCTTAGTTTTCTCTGTGACCTGTGTGCTTCTCCTCAGTGTGTGCTCGAGCATCGCTGTTGTTTTTGTGGATCCAAGTTTCATTGTTCTTTTCCACACCTATTTCATGTGTAATGTATTTGGGATGGGGCACACATCCCACGTGCTCTTTTGGAGGTCAGAAAACTTGTAACTGGTCCTTGGGTTCTCTCTGATGAATTACAAGGACTCACGCTGTCAGGCTTGGAGGCAAGCATCTTTACTCATTGAGCCATCTTGCCAGCCTCTTCTTTTCTCTTTGAGATAGGATTTTTCTATGTAGCCTATCTTGACTTTGAACTCTTGATTCCCTTACCACTGCCTCTGAATGCTGGACCATGCCCAGAAGATTTCCTCTTTGGAAGGCACCAATTATATGGGATCAGAGGCTAACCTTCTGGTTTCATTTTTGTTCGCTTACCCCTTTAAAGGTTTTATTTATCTTCTACTACAGTCATGCTCTATAGTAATATGGATTAGGGTTCCAGTTATGAATTATTAAGGTTGGGAGCATGGGGGAGCATGATAGACACTCTTAATCCATAACCATGTCTAATTAAAAATTAAAAGAATATTAGATTGTATCTGTGACCTATAAAAAATGAAGAACAGAAAGCATTCTTTTGGACTTTTGGAAAAATATACTTTACCTCATGGGAGCCTTTGCTTCGAGCCTATACACTCTAGAATTAGTGCCTATCAATAAGTCTTTGTTTAATGTGATGATTTTCATTATTTCCAAGCCAGTTTAAATATTAAATAATTAAAAATTTTGATGTGTATGGGTGTTTTGTCTATGTGAGTGTCTGTGGACCACAGCATGCCTGGGGAACTATGGCAGCAGGAAGTGTACATTAGATCCCCTGCTGTGACAGATGCTTATGAGCTATACGTGGATGCCAGGAATCAAACCTAGTCTTATGGAGGAGCAGCAAGTGCTCTTAACCGCTGAGCCATTTCTCCAGCCCCAAACACAAATATTTCTGCCACGTTTTTCTAAGATCTATAGTCTATATGGAAGGGGCACAGTGAGCCTATTAATTTGTGCAATTAACTGTATTTGTAATTATAATAACAGCACCTGTACTGTACTTTTTTATTCAATCTGACTTCTTAGTTTTGTAGAAATTGAAACAAAAATAAAAACTTCTATGAGCACAATAGAAAAATCAGTATTGTTTATCACATACAGGTGACAACCAAATAGATAGTGAAATAAAACACGGTTAGAGTCACTCCTTGCCAGCCACTGTGCACAAGATATGTCCTCTTTGTGACAAGTTCCCTTCTAAATGCAATGTTAGAACGGGTAGAGAACGAATTAATGAGCACAGACTGTTCCTTCCCAGTCACTGAACAGAGATTTATGCAGCCTCTATTCACAGGCATCTTAGGACAGACGATGCCCAGACCCTTGTACCCCTTGGGAAGAAATGGATGTGCCTCCCATTTGAAAGAAGGTTTGGATGAGGCGAAAGCAGAGTGAGAAGTCAATACAGAGATGTAAAGTGGAATGTTTGGAGACATCGAGGTTGTCTCTCTTAGTTCCAGCATCCCAGCGTCTCTTCCTCCCAAAGAGTCCTTGGTGGGGCTGTGGATCGTGTGATGGCTTCTGTGATGTTTGGAATTGCCTCTGAGTACCACCGTCTGTTCCAAACATCTTTACTTAGTGTTCAGCAAAAGCTGAACCTTTCCCCGCCCAGTGCCGTTCGTTAGATCAGTGGGCCCTGTGTGTGCTCTTGGTTGGAATAAATCTCCTACTCAGGGGCAATAGATCACAGGCCCCATCATTTATGGCCTATAAATTAGAGGGTGGCTGGGAAATCTGGCTTTGGTGCCTGGCTGCCCCCTCCTTAGGTACAGTGTCACTCTTTTCTCGGGGAATAGTGGGGGCAGGCTGTTTGGTCTCCTTCTGAAACCCCTGAAAGACAGTATTTACAGGCTATGGAAATACCTTAGCCACATGTTTATTTCTTTGAGACAGTCTGCCCCGAGCTCATTGGCTCCTTGTTCACGTGTCTGTCTGAGCTGTCTAGGCCTTTGCTAGTCTTGGGTGGTATGTGCTCCTCAGTGGGAGCAGAGCCCTCTTTTGAAAGCCTCACCACACCCCGAGTGTTTAGGTTTTCATAATGGCAGAGTGGCTCTCTTCAGCCCTCTGCAGGGTGCATTCCTGAGGCAGGGTGTTCCCCTCTTTCCACTGAGGCTACGGGGCTCCACTGATGCCTGGGATTGTCCCATCCCTGCTCCTCGAGAGACTTGGCATCGCTCTTGGGGTTCCCACCTCCAGCCGCCTATCGCGCCACCTTCGAAAACAGACTCACAACCGTGGAATGCTGGATTTCAGTATAAACTCTGCTGCTGTAGGGAAGTTATGCCCAGAGACAGCTCTGGGAAGTTCAGATTCCAGAGAATCATGCTGTCTCCATATTTGGAACTAAAGAATTATCACATAAGCTGTCCTAGGATGTCACTGTTCAGCCCATAGATGCCTCAGGATGATCCTGGAGGGCACAGAGGAGCGTGAGAACCTGACACAATGGGACTGCAGAGATGGAGGTGCACCAAAGGTCACATGGCCCAGCTCTCTGCCAGATGCAGAAATCCTCGCCCTGAGGTCCCTGACAGGAGCTCTTCAGCCTCAGTCTGCAGAGGTCAGGGCCCTGCCTGGCTCCTAACCCTGGTTAGCTCTTCACTGCCAGCTGGATGTTCTCAGCTTCATTCATGTTACCCCTCGCTCCCCATGCCAGGCTCTTAGGTCTGCAGTTGTGTCCTGGCAGGAGAGTCTAAAAGAAACTCTAGAAGGTCTGGAGGAATTCAACGTCAGCTCTGACTTGGGCCATCTTTTGCCCAGGTATCCAGTAGCTGGGATGGAGCTACAGTGTCTGCTTCTCAGTCATCCTCGTCCTCAGTGATCTTCAGGACACAGAACCTTGTGTTGGAGCCACATCCTGGGGATTCAAGCTAAGCTACTTACTTTGCCTTTCAGTGTCTATAAAATAGGACTACCTCTGTCCATTTCACATGGTTGCTATGGTGATAGCAACCGTCACAGGTTGGATGATGCATTTAAAATTGAGAGTGCTGATTTACTAAACCCAGGACTAAGTAGGAACTCACCCAACAACACTTAGTCAATGATGAAGCTAGAAATTGTAGTGATACCCCTCTCGGTCTAAGATCTGTTCCTTGTACATCTCATCACCTCCCCTTTAAGCCTTCAAGCCTGTGGGTTTATCTGAGGTCAGCTCTCAGGAGGTAAGGTTGTGCTATCTCATGCCATGCTTTCCCTGGTTTGGAAGTCATCACCCTTTACCCATAGAGCCAATAAAATTAACATGCCATGCGAGAGCAAATGGTAGAGAATGAAACTGGTTTTTGGAAAGGCTGGGCCTGGGGTCAGGATCTGTCACTGCCTAACTGGGAGATCTTGGATTGGACAGTAAATCCACACTCAGGTTTCTCATCTGTAAAAGAAGGGGCATCAGCTCCACTTCACGGAATGACAGTGGCTTCATGGCACAGACAGGAGAACAGGCGTGACAGCATCTTATTAACTTGAAGCTCCAGGGTTCTCATTGGTAAAGTAGATGGTTATACCCACATGTGGAGATTATGTCAAGAAATTCCCTGCAAAGATTTCAGCACAGAAGCAGCCCTGGACAGACACTGGCTACTGTCATTCCTTCACAATGATTATGACATCGAACGAAAGTAGACTGAGCTGTTTATGCTTGGATGAGGTATTCGAGCCAAAGCATGCACACTGGAGTTTCCTATTCTGAGTAAACATGGATTTGTAAGATGGTTGCCTAGTGTCAGGGCATGCAATAAGGCTGTGAAGCAGATTTTTCTCGGCCCATAGATAACTAGTCTCTAGGGGGGCCTCAATCTTGTGACCCTGTCTTCATTAGCCGTGTGAACTTTCTGGCCTGGTCTGCCCTTGGTAATAATTCCTGCTAGGTCACAAAGGATATCTTACCCCATGAGCCTCGGGTTAATGCCAACCTTTGACCCTATTCACTTAAAAGGTAATCAGCAGCAGAGGTGTTCATTCACGTACCCAGTGCACATTTATCAAGGGACATTCTTGAGTTTCTTCGTTCATCGTGACTCAGTGTGCTTGGCTGCTACCCTCTTCCCAAGAGAAGAACAAAGGCAGGTATCTGAGTTGCCTGGTGTCTGGGTCATTCATCACCTCTTCTTTTCTCTCCACACCCAGTCATGCCAGGAACTCTCATTAGAGGGGCTTTGAGCTGATGACTTAGACAAAGCCCAGAACCCTGACTCCCCTGCCTTTATGATCCCATTAGTGGGCTGACGGGTGACAAACGTGTGGGGGAACTGAGCAAGCAAACATGTTCTGACAAACACAGAACACATGTTTGCTGTCTCTAGGATGTGGTACTTCCTCTACCCTCACAGGGCTACTAAATGCAGTCCAGCAAGTTTTGGATACATGCCCAATCTCTCATTCATTCAATGATTTACTATTCATCAAACATTTTCCTGAGTGTTGTGTACAAGTGCTGTACTGCACAGTGGTCTGGGGACAAAAGAAATATATAACTCTTCCCCGCTCTGTGTCCTAATGGGAGATGCTGTTTGCTTTGGTCAGACACTCACAAAACAACCACATGTGTAAGGGAGGAAAGTTACTTATTTCCATGTATATCTCATGTCTTCAGTCATTCAATTTATCAAGTACCAGCTGGGTATCATGCATGATGCTAGATACTGGTGTTTGGAGATGAACAATGAAGATATAGTTTCTGCTATCATCGAAACTTGGGAAAACACTGTAGTCTAGGTGACCAGGTGCCAGCAAAATCTCCATTTTAAGAGAGATCTAGGCTTCCCAGAAGTTAGGAAAATGAATTCCAGAGAGAGAGAGAGAGAGGGAAGAGTATGGACAGGGTCCCATCGTGGGAAAGAGATCAGCATTACACAAATTCTTTTTATATTTGGTGGTTGCAGTACACATGTCTCTCTCTCTCTCTCTCTCTCTCTCTCTCTCTCTCTTTCTTCCCCTACCCCCATCCCGTGTGTGTGTGTGTGTGTGTGTGTGTGTGTGTGTGTGTGCGTGTGTGAAGGTAACTTGCAGGAACTGGTTTTGTTTTCCCACCATATGAGTTCTGGGGATTAAAATAATGTCATTAGGCTTGGCAACAAGCCCCTATTCACCCTAAGTGGCTTGCTGGCCTGAGCCACACATTTTTGAGGGGCAACTTTGAAAACAGGTTTGTGGAGCTGGGAGCTGATGATGGTTGGGATAAGGGACAAGACTAGATTTAGGAAGGGGCTGTGGAGCAGGGTCTCATCAGGTTGTGACAAGTGTCTGTGGACTCTTCTAATAAGACACACACTATAGGAACTTGTCCTAGGTTATTGATCACCCTTTCTGGAGCATTCTACAGACCGAATGAGACCAATTGCTTCAAACCGTGGGACAGAAACAAACCTCTCATTATTCTTAACCATTAGGCAATATTACTGAGAACTGGACTGGAAGCCCTACAGATAAGAAGAGGTTGTGAGGACCGTCCTGGATTCAGAGCCCAGAGAATACACTGGGGATGGGAAGTACAGAAGAAGCAGAGTGAGGTGGAGTACAAGGAGGGAGGGGCAACACTTCCTCCACCCTTGTGCATCTCTTTCAATGTGATCAGCATCGCTATGAAGTAGACATTAAGCCGAGTATGGCTTTTCCGTGCTGCCTTCTCTGGGTGTCCATGATGCTCTTGAGCACAGAATTCAGCAGGATCTGCGGATTGTGTAAAAGGTAGGCATTGGAATTAGATCTCATTTCAGAGGCACACAGAAGACAATGACATTGTAAGAAATATGAACTAGCAAGGTACCCCTTTCCATTACAGCAACTTATTTGTGTTACTTCCTATCTTAGTCAAAGATTTATGACAAAAATGATGGTTGATGAGGGGCAAAGATGCATCATGAACACCTTCTGAAGGCGTAGCTCCATTTTTGGAGTGGGAGTTACATATATCTACCAGACATATCCAACCTAGAACCCATGGGTCACGCACACCCCAGAATACCATAGCTATGAATGTGGCTCAATACAAAATCATAAACTTACTTAAAATATTAGGAATTTTGTTTTTCTATTCCTCCTCTTCCTCCTCTTCTCCCTTCGTTTCCTTCTTCATCTTCTTCCTAGTTCTCCTCCTCCTCTTCTTTCTCGTCCTTGCCCTCCTCCCCCTCTCCCTTCTCTTCTTCCTCCCTCTGTGCCTGGTTCTTGAGTGTGAACTTTTTAGATGACAGTGTCCTGTTGCAATATCAAACAATATATAGACCTGTAGGCAAAGAAGAAGGACCCCAGAGAAACATCACAGAAGAGGGGGCAGGAAGATTCAAAGAGCCAGAGGAACAGGGAGCTTACAGTGAGATTGTATCTCCTAGAAATGTGAGCAAAGTTATACCTATGAAGTCTTGTCCACATGGCTACCTAACACGATTTGGACAAGGATGACTCTAATATACATGCGAAAACGGAAAAGGAAATATCATGGGCCTCAGGTCTAGACAAGGAATTACAGGTAACTAAGGAAAGCTGAAAGCAGGAAAAATAGCCTCCCATTGGTTGTCCAATACCAAATGGTCAGACCTGAAATCATATACATACAACTAGCATTATATAGACTGAGCAGACTATGTTAGGATTAAATAGATAAATAGTTAGGATTAAATAGATAAATATGTAACAACAATTAAAGAATAAGAAGCCATGAATTTGACAGAGAGCAAGGAAGGTACAGGAAAAGGTTTGGCAGGTAGAAAGGGAAGGGGAAAATGATGTAATTACACTTTAATTTCAAATAAATTAAATTAAAAAGAAAAGACCCTGGAGCTATTGAATTAAAATGTTTCCAGATATGGGCTTCCAAGTGATGCTGTGCACTGATGTATAGAAAGTGAGGTCTGGGAAGCTCAGTGCACAAATCTGAAGGGCCTTCTTTATTCTGAGGTAGGTCCTGTCTTTCCTGTGCTTCTTTTGTTGAAATGTGATATAGATTTTTATTTTTAGAGAGCGACTATGACAACAGATAATAATTAGATTTCTTTTAATAACCATTGTTGCAAAAAGAAAAGTGGTAATACTCTGTTCTCTGATTTTGTGTGTGTGTGTGTGTGTGGGGGAAATTTATTGGTTCAATAAATAATCCCTAATTCTTGTAAAGGCAAGGAAATTATGTCTCTTTATAAAATTTATTTTAAAATTTCTTTATGGTAATTACTATCCTATGCCACTGTAGTTTCTAACATCAGATGTCTGTCTGTCCATATATGAATATATGTACTAGTTGGTTACCATCCCATGTACCTGTGGTTACTAACATCAGATGTCTGTCTGTCCATATGAATGTCCGTACTGTTGGTTACCATCGTCTGTCACTGTGGTTTCTAACATCAGATGTCTGCCTGTCCACATAAATGTACGTACTGGTTGGTTACCATCCTATGTCCCTGTGGTTTCTAATATCAGAAACTGTACTAGTTGACATTTTCCAAGCACAGCCCACGAGCCAAGCATCCAACTAGTACCTGGGTTTGCATACAAAAATGATGAAGAAATCACCTCTTGTACGTTTGAGGGCAGTTCCGGTGTCCCCTCTCCTCTACTCCTCCAATCCTTCCTCCAGGTTTCAGGATTAACTGACTGCCTTCAGTCTCCTTTCATACAACAGAGGGTCAGTTACTAGATCTGTCTCCTCTGGACACCCTTCAGTTTATCTAAGCATTTCTTAGTCCTGAATTGCGCTGTAGGCTGAACAGTGGGGTTACATAAGGACCCTTCCCTCCCTCCTCCCTCCACTATCATTCTGATTCTATTCTAATTAATGCACCCAAAGAACCATTCTTTTTGGCAGCTGTAGCAGGCTGTTAATGTCATTAACTACTTCACTGTAGTTTTTGCTATGGCATTCAATGTATGTACTAATTTATTTGATCCTTTTGACAATCTTGGGAATAAACTCTATCATTCTATAGAAGAGGAAATAGAGACGGGGGAGGTAAACGGTGTAGGTCTGACTCTTAGGAAAATAATTTTAAGGATAAAAAAACAGTTTTTGAGAAGCCCTGAAAGTACTCAGCTTAGACCCCATGATGAGGATGGCGTGGGAGCTGTAGTCTCCAGAGCAGCGAAGAAGATCCAGGCAGGACCAAGCCAGGAGGGATCTGAGGCTGCCAAAGGACTTCCATGGTTGAAGCTTGGTCCAGAAGCAGCCAATAGCTAAGTAAGCCACAGAGTCTGTGATGGGGGAACAGGCATGTTGTTCTCTGCTGTGTGGACAGAGACAATGACGAGAGATGCCATCCAAATGCCTTCACTGCATTTGACCTGCACGAGGAACTCTCAGGGGCGTGGCTACAGTAGTGACACTGGGGTTTAACTCAGGGATTGTTTCTAGTGCCACAACATATGGCCTAAAAGGGAAGAGGGGAGAGGAGGAGGGGCAGAGGAAAAGAAGAAAGAGTTTCGAGAAAGGGAGAGCGGGAGCGCCAGCAACAGAAATCCAGCTCACCCCCTTGCGGCTCTTCTCTCTTCCGGTTCCCACCCCCTCCCTCAAGGAAGGCAGCAGGCTCAGCTGTTTTATTGCCCAAGTGAGTGAGCACAGGAATGCTTGCAGATGGTCATGAGGAGCTTGGAGATCATTAGATGGGTGATTTATTGCAGGTCGAAGAACAGCAATTTTGTGCCTATCACAGAAGCCCTTGAAGCCTTGTGATGAATGAGAAGCCAGGTACAGTAAAGGAAATGTGCAGTGCTGGGAGCAGCATGGCGGGAGACAGAGCCCCTCTTAGGGCACAGGATGGAGTTGTTTTCATCTTGGCTCTACACTATCAGCCAGGCAGGCTGCTTCTCTTTGGACCTCAGTTTTCTGATCCATGACACAAAGGAGACTAAGCAAGAAGATTCTCCTTGGGGGCTTGCCCTTAATTTCCTATGCTTATACCACTCTATCCTCCTGACCATTAGCATCTAGTGATGCCCTGATGCTGTACAGCACATAGATTACCTCTGAAGGAATAGCCACCGCAGGACTTAGCATTTCCATCCTCTGGATTGCTTCCTTAGCTTCTACTAAGTCCTGAATCCTTTATGGAGCCCCTGAACCCTTTCCATGATGAGGTCACTGTAGCTCTCCTCTCCATAAGCAAAATTTCCTGGTCTCCTTCCTCCTGGATTTGACTGAGAAATGGTTCAGAGTCTTCCAAACATCTGCAGTAGTGAAACCTTCCTTCTCTAGTCAAGGCATACAAGAGACAAGGACCCAGCTTGGTCATGAGAGGAAAGGCTTCATTTTCCACTTCTAGTTGGCGAATTTCAAGGATTCAGCTATGCTTAAACAAAGGCAGGCTGTACGCACACTTTGCAAACTGAAAACGTTTTGGTGCGCTGATACAGGATCTCTGTAGCCCAGGCTGACTTAGATCTCACCGATGTGCTGGCCTCGAACGTGACACGGTCTTCCTTCCTCCTCTTCCCAAGTACTGTGATTCAGGTACAAGCTACCATACTTAACTTCAATTTGTGTAAACCTTAAAGGTAAGGTTGGACATTTCAAAGCCATGCATGCCATCCTTCTAGAAGTCTATTTTAGGCTATTTATTTGATCTCCTTCCTTTCAGATCCCGAAAAACCTTTTGGTCCCATTTCTCCCTCTAGCCAACCCATAAACTTGGCTCTTGAGAATCTGCAAACTCCTTAAGAACCTCTCTCTGGCTGTGGAGCCTCAGCAGACAAGGAACAAATGAAGTCCTTTAGGTCCAAGGTGGATCGGATGGTGTAGGGTAGACGAGGGAAAGGGTATCAAGACTGGAAAACAAACGGTTGATCTGGACAAAGGATGAAGGATGCTGGGATCCAAGCAACCAAAATAATCCTTTGACAAGACATTTTTTCCCTATAGGCTGACATGCCAGTGTTCACAACTCAGCAAGGGAGACACAGGATGGGCCTTACCTTCAAGTGTTCCGTAAGGTACCAAAACCTGGATGATTATACTTAGAGATGATACCAAATGAGCTGTTGACATGAAAATGCTAGAAGCTGGCCTAGATGCCGGGCGGAAGCTAATTGTCCTGACTGCCAGGCCACTAGAATGATATTCTATTGTTGATATGACAGAAGAGGGTTGGAATGATAGCTCAGTTGGTAAAGTGCTTGACTTGCAAGCTCGAGGACCTGAGTCCAGATCTCGGGAACTCATGTAGAAAAATCTGGACATGGTGGCACACACTTGTAGTGCCAACACTGGGGAGGCAGAGACAAGTGGATTTCTCAAGCTTGCTGGTCAGTTAGCCTAGCCTACTTGGAGAGTGCCAAGCCAGTGATAGAGCCTATCTCAAAAACACCCAAAGGTGCACCTGCACACAGACACACATGATATGGTTTTAATGCTTTTCAGGTATACAGCCCAAGGAATCTAACCTAAGGGAGCAGGGCTTACCATGCTCACTAAAGGATTACAAGCTGAACCTGGAAGGAGCAGGACAAGCTAGGATGTCTTGGAGAGGGTGGTGCAGATCAGTTCAAAGCAGGAGGTACAGCACAGGACAGGACTTTGACACATGTCCAGCCTGTGTTGAGCAATGTTACAGGTGTCCCTGTGGCTGCGAGTGAAGAGGCTTTGGACCCTAAAGAGCCTCTGGTGCTCTCGGGTGTACTGTTGCACGCTCACAGCCTGGTGCTTGCAATGTATACTCAGTAGGTGCTCTGGGGACATCTGTTTCTCCCCACACCCCTGCCATTCCCTCCATGTGCAGTGAGGACTGTGTGTGCCTCATTACCCTCTCAGAGCTCCACCCACATCCTATAATCCTCCTGTTCTAGGTAGCCTCCCCCAGCAGCTGCCCAGCATCCTTAGACCTTCCTTCCTCACACCCGTGCCCACTTTCAGCACACCCTTTGGCCTCCTTTCAGGAACCTGTGATCGTGGGGCCTCCTGTCGAAGACAGGGCTTCTCCGTTAAGAGGTGATTTTTTTCCCCCTTTCTGCTCCTCAGCTGGGACAAGCTGTTTCCAGCTTGCAAAGAGACCTTTCACTTCCAGTTCCTCGTTCGTTCCAGGATAAAACTAAGTATTTCTGGACCACCCAACGCTCAAGCTGTGCTGGAAGAGGCCCTGGAAATGTTCTTGGCTCTGGCTGTCACTTTGTGGGGAGGGGAAGCCAGCAGCAGCAGCCGTCCCAGTGGCAATGCCTGGGAAGAGCACAAGCTCTGGAGTCAGGCCAACGCTGCTGGGATCCAGGACCTGTCTAGTGGTTTGCCTTGGACACACAGATCCCTGAGCATCTCTCTCGGTCTGCATTTGTGGGAATGGCATACGCACCTCAGCAGGTTCTTGAGGGGGCTGAATGAAATGATGTGTGTGCATCCAGGGTCTCAGCTCTTTGTAACCTTCGGAAAGGCGAAGAGGTGAAGTGCATTACTGGGACGAAAAACCCTATGTGCGTGGAGACGGAGTTCATGGAGACAGGGGCCATGCATGGAGATAGAGTCCAGAAGGCAGGCAAGAGGAAGATTTCCTTTGGGGTCTGGTATGGAGGCCCGCTAGCATTCCCTCCTTGACTTTTCTTCATCAGTCTCCGAGGCACCACCCTCCACCATTGCTTTGCCGTGCACACCAAAAACCTACTTTTGGGTCCCACTAATTTCATCTTGTCTTCCCTTGATGCTTAGGTTTGAACAAGTCTCATGATGGTCCCTTCTGTAGCTGGAGCAGAGGCCTACGGAGAGCAGTGAGGAGATTTGCCATCGTCGATGAGTGAAACAGCTACAGAACACACTTCTTAACAATTGTTTTTGTCCTTTGAAAATTTCACACATATTTGTACAATTTCATACTGCGTATAATGCGTTTAGTGATTTCCCCACCTCCTTCCCCGTCTTAACCACCTTCCCTGTCCAGTGAAATGTTTCTTCCCAACAGGTCCTCTCCTATGTTCATGTCTGTTTTCTTGTGTGTATCACCCACTGAGTTTAATTAGGGTTGTCTGCATGAGCATGGGGGGTCATTTACTGAAGCAAGTGATTCCACCATCAAAGAAAATGACCACACTGACCACACCCCGAGAAACTATTAACTGCCAATCATGCCTCAGTAAGGAGTGGGACCCCTTGAGCCCTTCCACCTTCCACAATGAAATATTGATCGGCTGCCCTTGTGTGGTCTGGTAACAAATAAATGTATTTGCTAATGTTAACCTGTCTCTTAGGGCATAATTACAGTATGTCAGCTTTGGAAGCATCTCCCCAGAGAGAGAATGAGAAGGATAAAAAGACCCAGACTCTCCCCACAGTCCCCAGTACAGTGCTCGGTACCCAGCGCTCATCCACCATCATTGCTGTTGCTTACAATTATGATGAGAGTGGTATTCACAATGAGCTGGGGTAGATTCTGAGCATCTCTAGCACCGTGAGTAGAGGGAGGGAGTAGTGACCTGGCGGGCCGCTGACAAGGTGGCTTTAACCAATACCAGACTGTCAGGTGCACACCTCTGACTCATGAACGAGGAGGACAGGCAGAGGATGATGAGGTGAGCTACAACCACAGGACATGGCAATGGAAATTAGAGCATTATCTGTTGGCAGCCACAGGGTGTCTCATCTTTTAGAGGGAACCGTGAGAAGCAGCTAGACGACAGATCTTAGACATGGAGAGTGGGCTGTGACATGTGCAGAACATTAACCAAATCTCAGGAGCCAGGTCTGTAATTACTTGCTCTATAGGGCCAAGCCACAGGATACTGCACATCTTTCATGGAAAGCAAGCTATGGCTCTTGAGTACCTTCCATGTGCTTTTGCAGTCAGTCCCTGAAATGATTATGTTTTGTTCTATTCCAGAGATGGAACAATCAGACTGTGAAAAGTTTGGCCACTTATGCAAAAGAGAGGAGCAATATAAACTGACATTTCCCATGGCGGGGCCAGGGCTCTTTCTTCTCCGTCAGGCTGCCTTTCAACAGACACGTGTACGAAGGAAACAAGTTGATGTTCTTATGCAAGTTTGGGATAGTTTCCTAAGTGTGACTTTGATAAATTGTCACAAACTTCATGGACAATAACAACATAAACAAACCCTGATGGATTTGGAGGTCATAAATATGAAATGAACTCTAAGTGGCTGAGGTCAAGGTGTTTGTAGACCCCTTGGTTCTTGGCCCCACATCCCAGAACCATCTCTCATTCTATTCTCTTATCACATTGCCTTCTTCTGTCTCTGGCTGTGATCTGGTGTTTGCCCCTTACAAGGACCAATATGGTTATATCGGACCCACCCAAGGCATCCAGCATACCTCCACATGACCTAATGCTTAATCTCACCAACAGTGTTCTTTCCCAATATAAAACATTCACAGGTTCTAGGGGTTAGGACACAAACTTTTAAATTTTTTTTTTTTATTTTTCAAGGCAGGATTTCTCTGTGTAACTGCCCTAGCTGTCCTGGAACTAGCTCTATAGACAAGGCTGGCCTCGAACTCACAGAGATCCACCTGCCTCTGCCTCCTGAGTGCTGGGATTAAAGGCGTGCACCACCACTGCCTGGCAAGGACACAGACATCTTTAAGAAGGCAATGTTTTGAGTCACTGTACTCTTGTCATTGTCGTCTTTGCTGTTCAGCGTGGTTATTGCTTTAGAACAAAGAGGACCCTTGCACTAGCAGCACGATGATTATCACACACACTTATTAAACACTGCTGTTCCTCGGGCACAGCTGCAAGTTAGTTCCTGGGGCCTCACATCTCATTCTCTTCTCTGATGGGGTCAGTGCTATTGGCGTCTGCACCTTTCAGGCAAGGGACCACAACACAGATAAAGTAACCTGTCCCCAGCGATTAAGGTGGAAGTCGTAGGTGGTAACCCTCGTTGTCTGGTGGCCTTCACCAAGACCTCACTGCCATGGCTGTGAACACCGCGAGGGTGGGTCATGAGTCTGTTGCCCTAAGCCAGTTGGTGTCTATCCATGCCTGACTTCTGGTTCTAAACAGACCCTCCATGCTAACGGAAGTACAGAGCACCAAGCATCCATGACTTGACAGTCTTTTCTGATGAGAGAAAGGAATTAGGAATGCTAGTGATAATGAGTGGTATTTCCTAGTGATATACTAGCTGGGTTTTTGTTTGCCTCTTCAGTAGCAGTAAATTAATCTTTTTCTCTCTTAGCAGAAATTCCCATTTTTCTGAGCGTGTTGTTTCGTGGAGTGTCTAGGGAAAAGGGTGGTGTCAGGACTGTGACTGAATGTGGGAGCTGACGCCTGGGCTCCGGCCCTGCAGTGCAGAGAGCAGTGAGGGCCCCTCTTCTCTTTTCTCTCATCCTTGGTTCTCCCAACCGCTTGCTTGGCGGTATGCCTCCTCTCCTGGCCTCTTCCTTAGCTAGAGGCAGCTGTTCGGCCAACATTTGTTTGCTTAACTGCCATTTGTCCCCCAATTATTAGCCTTGGTGCTTATATAAAACCAGCTCTGGGCATTAGGGACTCTCACCTCCTTTTCTGCCTGGTAGCGTTACAGCCTCATTTGTTTCTGGGGCTCTCTGTTGACAATCTGTATGAACAAAGAGAGAGAATGAAACATGTCGTTCTCACCTTAGAACTACAGTCAAAGGCCCAAGTGAGGCAACACTGCAGGGCCTTAACTGTTCATGAACACCTTGGTGGTCTCATATGTGAGGCCAGAGGAGGGAGTCAAGAAAAGCTTTTCACCTGAAATACCTTCTCAGGGGTGCTTTGAAAAGTTCACTAGCCTCCCACGACAATGTCAACTAGCCTCTGTTAGGCAGATACCCTTTTCCAGGGAATGAAGCTTGAGGATGTTAGCTAATTACACTTCTTTCATTACTCAAAGCCTACAACCTATTAAGAAATTGAGAGAAGAGCCAGGTAGTTAGATAATCAGCTCAGTTACTGTTAAGACTGCATGCTGGGCTGATAAACGCTTTTAGCAAGCTTGTAGGTTACAACATTAATGTACGAAAATCAGTAGCCTTCCTATGTACCAAATTTTGAAAAATAAGTCAGGGAAACAGTCCCGTTTGCAGTAGCCTAAAAATTTTCTTGGAATAACCTAACCAAGGAAGCAAAAGACCTGTGCAGTAAAACTTCCAAATACCAAAGAAAGAAATCGAGAAGGCACTGAAAATGGCCAGGCCTTTCATCCCGTGATTGGTATACTTAATATGAAAATGGCTATCCTTCCAAAAGCAAATCTGAAGATTCAATGTAACCCCTATAAAAATTTCAACACAGTTCATTACAGAAATAGGAAAAAAAAGAAACCTTTACAGTTCATATGGGAGCACAAAAAACCCTGGATAGCCAAAAACAAAAGCAAACAAGCAAGCAAGCCAAACAAACAAACAAACAAACCAAAAACCCTGAACAATAAAAATCCCATCCCTGATTTCCAGTTATACCACGGAGCTATTATAATTAAAAGAGCATGATATGCTTGGTGGTGGTGGCACACGCCTTTAATTCCAGCACTCTGGAGGCAGCGATAGGCAGATCTGAGAGTTTGAGGCCAGCTTGGTCTATAGAGCAAGTTCTAGGACAGGCTCCAAAGCTACAGAGAAACCCTGTCTCAAACAAACAAACAAACAAACAAGAGCATGATACTGGCATAAAGCAGATCCACTGACCGATGCATTAGAACTGAAGACCCATATCTGAATTCTCAGACAGCCACTTGATTTTAACAAAGAGGCTGAAAATGCACATTAGCGAAGAGACAACATCTTCAACAAATGGTGCTGGTCAAATTGAAAAGCTACATGTAGAATAATGAAACTGGACCCCTATTTTTCAACCTGCACATGAATCAATTCCAGGTGAATAAAATATCTCAATGTTAAACCAGAAATTCTGAAACTTCTAGAAGAAAGAACAGGGGACACACAGTTCATGACATTGGCTCAGCAAAGGACTTTCTGAATAGAACTCAGTCATTTAGGAAAATACCAATAATCGACAAGTGGAATTCATGAAATTAAAATTTGTACTGAAAAGGAAAGTGTTCACTGGCTAAAGAGGAAGCCTAAAGAATTAAAAAAAAAAATCTCTGCTAGCTATATCTCTGACAGAGGATTAGTATCTAGGTGATACAAAAAAACCTGGGGCTGGAGAGATGGCTCAGTGGTTAAGAGCATTGCCTGCTCTTCCAAAGGTCCTGAGTTCAATTCCCAGCAACCACATGGTGGCTCACAGCCATCAGTAATGAGGTCTGATGCCCTCTTCTGGCCTGCAGGCATACACACAGACAGAATATTGTATACATAGTAAATAAATATTTAAAAAAACTTAAAAATTATCACCAGGAAAGAAAAACCAAGCAATTAACTGTGGGTTATGGAACTGAGACGGCTAAGAAATATTTTTAAAAGTGTTCATCATACTTAGCCATCGGGGAAATGAACATTTAAAATACTTTGAGATTTCATCTTACCATAAGTAGAATAAATAAGATTGAGAAAACAGAAGGCTACACAGGCTGGTGAGGATGTAGAGAATGGGGAAGCCTCTTGCACTGTTGGTAGCAGTGCAACGTATTCAATCATTATGGAAATCAGTGGGGTGGTTGTTTATAAAAACCAGGACTAGGTCCTATTATATGACTCAGCTCAAACTCTCCTGTGTATCTACCCAAAGAACTTCTATTTCCTATGCCAGAGACACATGCACAACCATGTTGATAGCTGCGAGAACATGGGGGAAGCCTAGATGTTCGTAAACGGTTGACTGCATGATGTAAATGTGGTATCTATAGACAAAGGGATTTTATTCAGTTGCAGAGAAAAAAATGAAATGATAAAATCTTCAGGTAAAGTGGATGGAACTGAAAAACACTAAAATGAGTGAGATAACCAGACCTAGAAAGAAAAATGTCGCGTGTTCTCAGTCATACGTGGATCTTGCGGAGGAGAAAGAGGAGTACCTGTGAAATCCGGGATATTAGAAAGAGACCATTTGTGAAGAGGGAGAAGGCAGATCTTCCTGGGGCAGAGTAGAACACAGGTGATATGAAGAGAGAAAGGGGAAACAGTATTTAAGAAGGGAGAGGGATGGGAGGCCAGGACAGAGGAGGACACTGGTGTCTCACTGTGGTTACACTGCATAGAGGCTAATGTTCCTCCCCCAAAGCTGTAGGTTGTCAAATAAAAATTCCAGTGCCAGGTGTGAGATACTTCCCTTGAGGTGTTAGGCAGGGGTGTTTGGGAGACCCCCAGAGCAATACAGTCTATTGCCCATTGTTCTTGATGTCCAACAGAACTTGGTGAGAGTCTATTTCTGAAGACACCCCGCACTTTAAACACGAGGTATATAGAAATCAAGTTGGTACTGATCATGAAGCTTCATCTCTGCTGGCCGGCTCTCATAGTACTGGAAGGTGCAATTCAGGCTGCTGGGACAAACATAGGAGCTACAATAATGACGACCATGGGTGCAATCTTGGGATGAATGCTATGGGGTAACCAACCACTTTCTTGTTGGTTTCAAAGCCTCCTCCACAGGAGGAAACCCATGTCTAGTACTGTAACCCATGGTTACAAGAACCCACAGTTGGGTGAGTTCAAGGTCCCAAGCTCAAGGCCTTACCAAGGCCCCAGTGGCAAACCTGCAGATATTCTGCTAAATGAATAAAGAATCAAACAGCCCTCTAAATCTGTATTTCTGTAGCTGCAGATGAGTGTGGCTCTCAAACCTCATCAGGGATGCTTCTTTGTGCTGTCAGTGGTCATTAAATGCGGACACTCAACTGGTTAAAGCGCAGAGAACGAGTATCTGAGGAGTGATTAGCTATGAACAGGACAGCTATATCACACCTCCTCCCTAGGACTCAGGGAATATCCCTAAAGAGGGGGTGGAAAGATTTAAGAGTCAGAGGATGGGAGGATCGGGTTGAAAGGGTCTTCTGGACATGGCAGGACTACTGAGCCCAGGAACTCACAGCAGTCTGATTGCCTGAGTAAGACCTGCAGGGAATCAAACTGCTCAACATTTGAGCATGGGGTGCAGGGAGTTGATGAGTCCAGTCATAACTGGCTAGCTGTCCACAGGTGGTGGCTTCTTGGGGAGAATCAATTTTCTCTAGAGGTATGGTCTTTCTGAGGTTGACTTTGTTCCTGTGAATGGCTTCATACCCACGAACATACAGATGGCACAGTTTGAGCTCAGTGTGTTATAAACACAACCAAACAGCAGTGGTGGCGGTACACGTCTCTAATCCCAGCACATGGGAGGCAGAGGCAGGCAGATCTCTGAGTTTGAGGCTAGCCTGGTCTACAGAGTGAGATCCAGGACAGCCAGGGCTACACAGAGAAACCCTGTCTTGAAAGAAAATCAACCAACTAAAGAAACAATATAAAGAGGGTATGACATCGCAAGGGAGGAGGTAGGATTTAAGAGGACTGGAGGTGAATGTGCTCAACATGTATTAGAAAGATTGATTCCTAAAGAATCAATAAAATTACCATATTTAAAAAGACTGCATAATGGGATGAGTATTCTGGACACCCATCCACTTGTGAACATATTGTGGGCTGTCTGAACCTATCATGATCGTGTCGCAATGAATTTCTCTCATTCCAGCTGACTGCCTTGCTACAAAGGTAGCCTGAATTAGTCACATCACCTCCGTAGGGGCCAAGGCTCTTCTATGTCTTGGGAATAGTCGGTATTCAGTTCTTGGTATACGTGGAGGTGATGACGTAGTCACTGAGTAAGGAGTAGAGGTGAAGGTCCATCTGAGTGAGGTCATCATATGGATCTGAGCTGAGGGGCCTCAGGGACTTTCACATCTTTGGGGTTGTGGATTTGCCAACCTGAGCTGTCTTATAGTGTGTGGTCATACCAGTTAAGTCCAGCAGGTGGAGATGTTGCTACGTGAAGGAGTGTTTTGGAAAGTGACTAAACCTGAAAAAAAGCCCCCCACCTTCTTCTCTTAAAAAATGGTGAAAAGGCTTTGTGAAGTTTTAAATATTAGGTAATATTTAAAACAAATTAGAAAGAAATCAGAGTCTTTTCAAGCTTGCATTATTCTTGGGTCTCTGCTACATTTATCAGGGTCTCTTGCCAACCTCCAGCCTTTTCCACTTCCTTTGTCTTGTTTCTTCCTCCCCCACTTCCTTCCTTCTTCACTTCCTCCTCCCTTCCCCCCTCCTCCCTCCCTTTCTTACTTCTCTCCTTCCTTTCCTGTGTGAACTCTTTATTTATTTATTTAGCAGATAGACTTTTAAAATAGTGTGATATAAATAAGGAAAGACTGCATTTGAACTTTGTTAACTGTGCAACCCCATCTCAAAATAAGGCAAGGGAAATTTAAAAGACCAGAAGGCAGTCGTCCACATTAGCAGTGTTTGCTAGTTTGGTGAATGGGGTTGTAGACAAATTTTTTTCTTTTGTTTTGATTTATTTAAAAATTATTCTACACCAAAATTTTGTGAATTTTTAACTTAGGTCTAAATTTGTGTAAACCCCATGTCTCTTTTTCTGACCTCAGTAATTCAGATTATGGTGTGTGTGTGTGTGTGTGTGTGTGTGTGTGTGTGTGTTTTGAGACAGTGTCTCAGTTTGTAGCCCCCGCTGGTCTGGAACTTGAGATAACCTCTCCATGCTTTGGCTTCTTCAGAGTATGGGGGTTCCAGGTAGAAACCTGGCATTTTCTTTTTGAGTCTGGACTCTTGTCTTGGTGGTGATCTCATTTCTATATATCTTCTGCTAAACACCCTCATGCTAAATGGCTCCACAGCACATGGGTGCCACTGCCATCTTGGCTCCTCCTCAGATCCATTTATGGCACACCTTTTGAACATTTCCTGGGTTCCACATAGGTCACTTCACACCACATGCACTATGGAGCTGAAGTAGGGAGCTGGGCAACGCTGCAGAGGAGGGAGGAGGCTGCTTGGTTTCCCAGTGCTACTGTGTAAGCTTCAAGCAACACCTTTCAATGCCTTTCCTGTGCCATGGGAAGGAACAACCTAGACTGTGTCTGATGTGTCTCGACCCCATGCTGACAGTGGGAAACATGGGGAAAGAGAAACTTACGCCACTGCCTCTTCCGATCATGGGTGTGCTGGTCCTGTGGTCCAAATCTCTTTTATTGGTGACACTGGGGTCCAGCCTTCAGAGCTGAAAGCCTCTGAGGTGGTTTTGCGTTCTTTCTGTCGCCTCCCATCTAAATTCATTGCTTAATATTGTGTGTCATGTCTCAGGCATGTCTTAATATTGTGTGTCATGTCTCAGGCATGTCTTAATATTGTGTGTCATGTCTCAGGCATGTCTTAATATTGTGTGTCATGTCTCAGGCATGTCTTAATATTGTGTGTCATGTCTCAGGCATGTCTCTCAGCTAATTCCTCCGTCGATGGCCGCTCTGTTGTCCTGATCAGTGCCCGTCTCATCTTTTCCATAGCATCACTTCAAAGGCTTTTTGGAACACTGGCTGGTCTCTGATTCTTCTTACCTCTGCCAGGATGCGGGGTCACACTTCCTTCTGGGCTCTGCTATATGCTGAGCCCAGGGAATTGGGGGCTGCTCTCCAGAGGTGGTCTAGAAGACCTTGAAAGAGGGAGAAATGGCCAGGGATGCTAGAAGGAGATAAAGACCAGGAAAGATGGTATATCTGGGTATAGAATTCACAACCCTGGAGACTCAGAAAGCTGAGGCAGGAGGATTGCACATTCAAAGTCAGCCTGAGGTACAGTAGTTCGAGGCTCTAGAGGCAATTCTTGCTACTACTGAGAGGGGTGTGTGTCAGAGTTTCCAGGGTGGGGGAGTGGAAAGGGAGGGGAAGATCAGGAAATAAGGGAGAGAACAAGAAATAGGGGCACAAAATGAGAGTTCAAAACCAGAGGACCAAAAGGTGGTAGTGAGGACTGTCACAGCGCAAACAGGGGCGATGAGAGACGGCGAGTGGAGATTGGTCCTCTTTAGCCTTCACAGCAGTTACAAGAATCCTCTTTTCACTAGGAAAGTAAGGGTCAGTTTGAGGAGCTCACCCCAAATGACACAGTTTTGTGAACACAAAGACTGTGCTTTACAACATAGGGAACTTTTGCCCATCAGGGTCTTGCCCATGCAGTCAGAGCCTCTCTTTCATTTGGGGAGCGGGTGTGGCCCAGCAGGGCAGACCCTCTTGTGATGGCACTAATGGAATACGCTCTCCCCTGGAGTGGTTCCTGGTGTGGAGGACACTTCTGAAGCACAGACCCTAAAGTTCCTGGAACAGAAAAGAAGGGAAGATGGTTCTACCGGGCTGTCACGTCTCCTGCAGCCATCGCCCAACTTTCTTCTCACGGCCCTTCAGCGCTGCACGTGGAACAGAGAACATGTTTCTGAAGCACTTCATGACCCTGGTTGAGGCTCCCCTGGCCAGGTGTGGAGTTCCAGAACTTTGCATCCATCTGCTGCCAGATGCAAGGATTAGAAGTGGTTCTCATTGGGAAGGGCAGGAGGAAGGCTACTAGAAAACCATGTGTTGAGAGGGCCATGAGTGTTAGGAGTCAGGCAATATGGTGGCCCCTGTCACCTGGCAGGATGTACCCAGTGTCCTATGGTGGCTATATCACTACCTAGTCTGTATGCAGGTGCAAAAGGTCCCTTTAAGAGACAAGCTCCGCCCATTTCTGCTCTTTTTCCCTATTGGTCTTTGCCTCTGCTTCCTCTTTCTCTCTGTATTTCTTTCTCTCTCTTTCTCCCCTTCCCACTCTTTATCTCAATAAACTTCCTTTCCATGTAAGCTCTGTCTGATGGCATGTTTGTCCCCTGCTATGAACTCCTTGGTCCCATCTTGTGCCGCATATCATTACATTGCACCCTTTGCTGGCCTGGAAAAGTTGGTCCTGCCCTTGCATGGGTTATTGCAGCAAGAGAGCTGGCCCCACCCTCACGGGAGACCCCCTCCATCCCCCGCACCAGCTTGAGGGAGATGCTCCTGCCTCTCACCGTGGGTGAGGGAGAGCGGGCTCTGGTGGTATTGTCTTAGAAGAACTGGTTCCATCCCTCATCTGAGGGGAGTGGCCCAGTGGCCCAGACCGACCAGCTCAGTGGCCACATCCAGCAACATGGGTTGACCCACCCTAACATCTACCTCATCTATGACCTGCTGGAGCTTGTGAAGGGACTTGTCCTGTGGAATGATACTCGCAGGGGTGGCCCTGGGATATCTGAGAGGAGTTTCAGTGAGGGTTCAGGGATGATGGTGTGCCAGAACCAGACCAGTGACTCATTGTAAGGAACATTTGCAAGTAAAGTTAACTGGACAAAAGAGTACATTGTGTGACACACCTTGACTCCCAATGCTACTAAGAGAAAAGAAGATTTTGTTTGTTTTATTTTGTTCTTAATTTTTTAAAATTAATTTCTTTTGGGGGGATGCTGCAAAGTGAAGGACAGATATGGGAAGCCTGGAAAGTAAGTGGAATTGGGGTGCATGATGTGAAATTCCTAGAGAATCAATAAAGAAAATCTCAATAAAGAAAAAAAAGGAAAGAAAGAAGAACCTTCCATTTTCTTTCTCATTCAACAGACATAGACCCTACCTAGCTCTGCTGCTCGACAGCTCTGTGGTTGGAAGAAAGACATTAGTGCTTCTGTCCCTCAAGTCCCTGTCATGCAGACACACCCCAATGCTCATCCCATGTCTGAGCTCTCACTAAGGATGCAGTGTTGGTGATTCCGCATGACTTCACTGGTTTTCCCAGTGTCCTGTGATCTCCCTGAGAGCAAGTACCTTTCTCCTCAACTCTCCATTTATTTTATGTAAGAGCAAAGAAACAGGGCTGGGGCTCAGTGGGTAACATGCTCACCTTGGCAAGGTGAGGACCCGAATTGGGAACCTGAGTATAAAGTTGGGTGTGGCATGTGGGGTTAGGATCTTAGCAGTGGCAAAATGGGTGGCAGTCCAGAGGCAGAGACAGGTGAATTCTTTGTAGCCTAGCGTACAAAGAAAAGAAGATAAGTTTCCTGTCAATGAGTGGCCTTGTCTCAAACAAAAGGAGGAAGAAGGTTGCTGAGAAATGACACCTTAGGTCATCCTCTGATTTCCATACACACCTGAACATGTGCACACCTGAACACACACATGAACACATACCCATGCACACACCGAGCAAAGAGCAAACGAAACAATTGAGATACTATGCACTAAGGGCTTCACGGCTTTAATAAACACAAACATTTTCTCTTCTAGGACTCTGAAGATTAAATCATTCATCCATTTTGAGTCTAGTCTTTTTTCCCCCACAATGATTCAATGATCCCTTACCATGTGTGCAGGCAATATGCGAGCCAGCAGAAGACTGAAGTGTGTGTGTGTGTGTGTGTGTGTGTGTGTGTGACCTCTATACAAATACACACATGCACAAATGCCAGGAGTGTGTGAAGAGAATCCATAGGGAAGAGCAGAGACAATGGATGAATATATTAGGAGGAAGGGCAGAGTCTGGTTGCTAAAGATGGGCGGGAAGACATTTCTGAGGTGGGGACTTTAACGCCGAGGCCTAGACGATGAGCGAACTGTGGTCAAATAATCTAACCGACCAGAGGGGCACACGGTGGGCTGTGGGAGGAAGAAAGCCGATAGCAGGCATTACAAGCAAAGTTTCTTCTAAGGTGGGTGTATCTTTGCTTCCACCTAGGAGTGCTCTGCTCAGGAGCCGCCTTTTGATAAAAGAAGTCTGCAGCATGGGCCCCAGGAGGAACGGCAGAGTGAGCCTCCGCGCCCTACTCGAGCTTATGGGAGAGATCTGAAGTCCTTCCACAAGGGCAGCCACAGCAGTGCCTCTGATGTCAAGGTCCCCAAGGGGTCCGGGAAAAGGGAGGTCTCTGTCAAGGGTCTTGGGCCGGAGCTGACAGGAACAAAGAGACTGCTGTTTCACCATGGCCTTGTCCTGCGTCCTGGCCCAGAGGCAAAGGCATCTATCTGACCCTCCTGCTGAATTTGTCCAAAGACCCCCCACTCTAAACTGCTCTAATGGCAGGAGGCGGCTGGGAACAGCTGGGAACTGTTGTTCGCTTCTGGCAAAGCCCCGGAATTTCTTCCTGTGAATCGTATGCCCCTAAGCTGCTGGGAGCCCCCGACTTGACCTGGAGTTGAACCTAGCTGAAGGATCCAGGCCTAAGAGGGGTTTCCTTGTCAGACCCAACAGCAGCATGAAATTGCACAATCCTTCCAAGCGAGCAGAGGCTGTCTTTCCAACCATCGAGAGGCCAAGTTGTTCACAGTCCACTCGTGTTCCCCAAGGGCAGGCCATGTCAGGAGAGAGTGACCAGCTATGACAGTCACTTTTGTTCACCAACACCCCAAAGAGGTCTCTCTTGAGATGGTGGGTCTTCTGGTGCAGACGGGTGGGGGGGCGATAGAAAATGGTGTGCTGCTGAAGATAAGAGTTGGGTGAGGCTAATTGTTGTTTTCAAGGGCAGAGGTACCGAACAGCCATTAATGTAGTTTGTTCAAGGACAATTTTCATTTACAGAGATGAACAGGGAGTTGTGACAATTGAAGTCTGACCCCTTCTTTTAAGAAAAACAAGCTAGCTTCTTTCTTAAGAAATTAGCACAAGAATAATGGGCTCTGTTATTGTATTCCATACATTGCATCTGTTGGTCCCCTCTTCCACTCTCCCCCACCCATCTTCTTGCACCCCTCCTGCTGGCCCCTTGCTCCCACCAGTAGCCCCTTCCCGCTGGCTTTCATGTCACGTGTAGCCCTGCTTTTCTCTCCTCTCCTCCTTAAGATCTTTTCCCTCTCTCATGGTCTGTTTTCTAGTTCTATGACCAAAACTCCCACCACATATATGCATATATCATAGTCCATATACATCGAAGTCTAGCATCTGTAGATGAGAGAAAGTACACAGTATAGTTTTCTGAGCCTGGTTTATTTTGTTTAATGATGATTTCCAGTTATATCCCTTTACCTGAATACCATGATCTCATTTATCTTCACGGTGCAATAAAATCCCGTTGTGTGTATACCGTGTTTTCTTTATCCCTTCGTGTGTTGGTAGATATCTAGGCTGGCTCCATTTCTTAGCTGTTGTGGATAGTACAGCTATAAACATGAGTGTATAAATATCTCTGCGGTCGGGTGTAGGGATCTTTGGGTGCCCAGGAGTGAGTGAAGAAAAAGGTTACAAGAAGAGAAGCAACTTCACAGAGACCACACAAAACTCAGGGCTGAAATTCTGAATAGGAGCCCACTGCTTTTAACTCCTGGGTCCCACGTGTCTCCTCTCTGTCATCTCATCTGTGTATTTATTTATTCTTGGATGACACCAGCCACTCTTCACTCGTGTATTGTTTTTTTCTTTTTTTGTTTTTGTTTTTTCAAGACAGGGTTTCTCTGTAGCTTTGGAGCCTGTCCTGGAACTTGCTCTTGTAGACCAGGCTGGCCTTGAACTCACAAAGATCCGCCTGCCTCTGCCTCTCAAATGTTGGGATTAAAGGCGTGCGCCACCACCGGCCGGCTCGTGTATTCTTTATATGTTTGCTCACCAGCATTTCCTAAGAATACAAAGGTACCTGACAGATGCTCAAGGAAAGGATAATGGCATGGAGGAGGCACCGTAAGTGCACAGTAGAGGTATGAGTCAAGTGGCATGGGGAAGGCAGACACAGGGCAGTGTCATGGGGGTGAATACAGAATGCTTCCCGGGGAAGATGGCATTTGAGCCTTAAAAGAGGAAAAGAATTGAATTTGTTAGTGGAACAAGGGACAGTTTGTCATTAGGAGGTTGAAGCACTATACCACTGTAGCAGGATCAAGGAAGGGCTGAAGTGAAATGCTGTCATCAAAGAAAGACATGTTATAATGGTTGACTCTTTTACCAAAGCAGCCAGCCACTCTGAATGTCTCCAGAAGCCATCCTTGCGCTGCGTGCAAGGGAGATGTCAGAAGGGACACTGGACCCTTTTCCTCAAGGGACTTGCCATTTACCGGAGGGGAAAACAGCCCAGCAGGAGGCAACACGCTGAGGTGAAGATCTGAGAGCTGAATTTTTGCTTTGCTCTTGCATTTCCTTGCCTGAAGTCTCGGGATCTTGGCTGTCTTTCACCCGTGATTTAGTGAAGCTAGACCCACTTTCTTGTCTCAGAAAAAGAAAAAGGGAGTATCCAGCCTTGAGTCTTGTTTAGTTGTGTGACATGAAAACATTGTTTTTCATCTCCTCTGGGAGCATGCGTGTGAGTTACTGAGGGAGCCAGCCACCTTTAGGTGCAAACTCATATGTCACATACCATCAAGGTGCACTTCCTTTTTTGTTTCCAGCTAAAACCTTATAGCTCATCTTGAATATGCCGGAGGGCATCTTGTCTCTGTCCACCATCTTTATGTGCCAGACTAACCTGCCGAGAGATGCTCCAGTCCACTGTCTTCATGAGGTGTACCAAGCATGCTCAGAGGTGGTCCTGTCCACCATCATTATAACACATACTGAGAATGCCCCAAAGTGTTCCTATCATTTGAACATGTACTCTGTGAGCTGAACATGTACTCTGTGAGCTAAACATGTCGAAAGATGTGTCTGCCATCTTTCCTTCTTGAACTCTAACCTTAAATTGAGTGTGCTCAGGAATGAATGCCCCTCTAAAGTGCTTGCTAATATTAATATCAATAAAGTTCCTAAATAAAAACCCTTAAATGTCCTTTTCTTGGAGGGGGAAATAACTTACATCACTTTGGAAATAAAGACAATGTTCTCTTTGCCTATTGCCTTTCTCCACTTTTGTGTCTTGACTAGGCTTGTTTAGGCTTTGTACTCCCAAGATGCATTGCGTTTTGTTACCCAAGAGAGTTGCAGGAGAGCTGACAAGTTCATACCCTATGCCTCACATCCCCCTAGCCCTGCTCTTTGTTTTTGGAAGGGGTGGATGGAGTTAAGGTAGTGAACACACCAAGTCTCCTTTTGATAGGGAACATCCTCTATAAATCCAGAGCACTTCTTAATGTCTAAGTAGGAGAGTCTGGAATCTTGGAAAGCTGAATCCTATGAGAACAAGCCCCCTCCTCCTTGTGTCCTACCATCTCCTGAAGAACCCCCAGGGCTAGGAACTCCTTTACTGTGTGTGTGCACGCACACAGAAAGTGTTGAACAAACATGTGATAGGTTGGCTTTTAATTTCTAGGGTAGAAGAAGCTCTTTCAGAATTTAGCTTTCCTGTGATTTTTCTCTCCCTGGCCAGCCAGCCGCCTTCCTGTCTGCAGACTTCACCCCTAGTGCATGAATGTCATTATTTCCTACTATCCCCTACTCAGTTCTGCACTTTTACTTCTTTCTCCTTCTTCCTTCCTTCCTTCCTTCCTTCCTTCCTTCCTTCCTTCCTTCCTTCCTTCCTTCCTTCCTTCCTTCCCCCCATATGTGTGGACAGGTGATGCGCATGCAAATGTGTATGTGAGTTTGCATGTTACATGGATGTGTGCATGTACATTCATGTATAGGCTAGATTTTAATGTCAGCTATCTTCCTCAATCACTTTCCAGTTGATGAATTGAAGTAGAGCCTCTCTGAACACAGAGCTTGTGGTTTGGTGAGTCTTGTGAGCAGCCCTCCCCAGGCAGTCATTACCCTCCCCTCCCACCGGCCTCCACCCCATATCCTCCTTCTGAAGGCTGGGATTACAGGAGGACAAGTCTGACCAACTTTTATGTGAGTGCTGGGAAGCCAAACTCTGGTCCTTGTGTTTGTGCAGTGAGTACTGTATCCACTGAGCCAACTCCTCAGCCCCAAGACCCTCTGCTATGACCATCTGCTGGCTATGACCATGAAAGACACAGAAAACTAAGGGGGTGAGCAGACCGTTGCCCCTTATATAGCTGAACTTTTCGTGGTGGACAATGTCTCTGCTCACCTTTTGATTCTATTCTCGAGTCACCGATTTATTTTTAATGTGTTGTATCTCTAACTGACAGATAGTAATTGCACGTATATGTAAAGAGTAAACGTTCGTGTTAAAGAGTGGTGTGTGTTGAATTTATTCAACGTGTAATGGTCAGATCAAGGTGCATCGATCACTTCAGACATTTATCAGTTGCTTGTGTTGAGAACACTTGAAACTCTCTCTGCTAGGTGTTTATGTCCACCAAGACAGTTACTTTGTAATTCCACCTTCTTTCCTGCGGAAGGAGAAAAGGCAGATGCCTGGCGCTTGAAGCAATGCTCAGGGTGACTAGCTCTTCCATCTTGTCCATGACAAACCTCCTTAAGTACAAGGTAACTAAGAAGGCAGACTTTCAGTCTAGACCAGTGGTTCTCAACCTTCCTAGCGCTGTGACCCTTTAGTGCAGTCCCTCATGTTGAGCTGAGTCCCCAACCACAAAATTACTTTTGTTGCTATTTCATAACTGTAATTTTGCTACTGTTATGAATTGCAATATAAACATAAACACAGGTTTTTCTGATGTTTTTAGGTGACCTCCAAAGGGTCATAACCCACGTGTTGAGAACCACTGGTTTAGACTGTGCTCAAATCTGCTCTCTAAACTTGCCCAGTTATATATCTAGGACAACTTAATTAACTTCTTTGTGCCTCAAACTCTTTATCCATTTCCTGGAAGGATACTACCTTATACTTCGCAGCATTTTCCTAGGGCAGAAGGAGAGGATCAAGGTGAAGCTCTTGGAACCTCACTGGCATAGAAATCACTCAATATATACTGTTCATTTCAGAAACTTCCATCTCTGTTTATAGTCTCAAGCGTGATTTTTCTTCTGATCTATGATTTCACATGCTCCTGTCTGCAACGATCCCTGTTTCCTTGTGTGCTTATCCATGATCTCCTTGTCCTGCACGACTGAGAACAGTCAGAAAACACCAGGGTTTAGAGTCAAACAATGCTTCACTTACTCGTGATGTCCCAGAGCTGAATTCCTGGGGGGAGAGGACACTTTGTCTTCCTGGGTTTCAGCTCAGTATTTTCACGAAGTGAAGCTATTTATTCAGGCCTTGTGGCACTTTGGAAAGAGGAATTCCCAAATTCTAGCAGGTAGCAGGTTCTCAATAGAAGGCAGAGGCAGTTAGGCTAATTGTCTTGCAGACCTCCCCACTTGGATTCTTCTGGTATTTGTTGATCGCACCATTTGTCTGGTCATCCATTAACACTGTATTACTTAGTATTCTCTCTTTTTCTTTCTTTCTCCTTTTTTCTCTCCCCTCAACCATCCCTCTCTTCTCCTCATACTTAATTTACAACTCTTAACTCTTTTTCTCTACTTTTCTCCCTCCCTTCTTCCCCCTCCTTCTTTCTCCCTCCCTTCTTACTTCTCTACCTTCCTTCCTCCTTCCCTCTTTTCCTTCCCTACTTAGGATGATTATTGGTATCTTATATCATCTTGTTTGTGAAACATGCATAGCACCCCTCTTATAGACCATAGCACCCCGCTTATGGCTTATAGCATCCTGCTTATATCTCATAGCACCCTGCATATAGCTCATAGCATCCCACTTATCGCTCATAACACTCTGCTTATAGCTGTTTCCCTGAGGGAAGATCCCACACAGACATTGCATTTTGACCAAGTTTAGTGAACCCCTCCATGTTAGGGGTTTGGCTAGGCACTTCTGGTTTCCAGAAATTTATTGTCTATTTTTTTAAAGATTTATTTATTTGTTTTTAATTAGGCCTATGCATCTATGAGTGCTTGTGTACCCGGAGGTCAGAAGAAGGCAATGATTCCCCTGGGGCTGCAGTTCCAGGCAGTTGTCAGCTGCCCAGTGTGGGTGCTCAGAGTTAACTGTGATCTTCTGTAAGAACGCCAAATTCTCTTAACTGCTAAGCCATCTCCCCAGCTTGTGACAGGCTCTTGCCATGTACTTCAGGCTGGACCCAAGCTCCTGATCCTCCTGACTTTCTGTCCCAAGTTCAGATGTGTGTCTGTCTCTAAGCCTGCTCTTCACTAGTATTTCACTGTGATGATTGACAGATGAATCTCTTAATGGTGCTTCTATTTGTGCATCTTTACCTCTGGATCACTTTGGTCATAAATACTTGATCAACCAGTTGTGATACCAGCCGAGAGTCTAGAGCTGGGTCAGAGCAGATAAAGTCTCACTTTTTAGAAGCAACCTGGTGACCTCCAAGTTCTTTCTCCTCCTCCCTTTCTTCTCTGTGAAAATATGTGCCTTGCCATTGTGTTCTGAGAACCATCTCAACGGCCCTATGCACTGGACATTTTCTCAGTTAGATAAAGCCTGGGTGTGAGTGCTTGGGAATGGAAAGGTATAGTGGGGTGGAAGATCTGATTAGCACACAATTTCCTAGCAAGGACACCACCTCTTACAGCAACCGCCTGGAAGCTGGGCTTCCTGGCCCCAGTGAAGACCACACCTTCTGCAGGGCCTCTGATGGCCCTGCCAGGCATCCTTTCCTGCAGAGGATCTGGTGGCCCTGCCAGGAATCCTCTGCTGTCCCAGGTATGGACCTTCTTTGGACTGTGGTACTGTTGTACCTGAAGAGAGGTTCTGAGGACCAAGCCACTGACACCCCAAGGCCCGGGCAGTGGGGCTGGATGACTGGGGCTGTGGCTACAGAAGCAGCAGGCCTTAGGTAAATGTCAAGAGTCTGACATTCTCATCTTGAATGTCAGTGGGTCCAACACCACTCACTGGGTGATCCTGGTTCTGTCAATTACTGTGACCTCCACTCTCATCCTAGGAAGTTTTGCTTTACAAGTTTGTTAAGTGTATTTTAAAAGTGTAATCACAAATGCTTTTCCTTCCCCTTCTCTCAGAAGAATCGCGTGCCTAGTCCCAAGCAGACGAACCAAGTAGTTCTGGGTGAAGAAGCGATTCTGGACCAACAGGGTGCTGTACTAGGCCTCATTCCAGCCATCTCTGTTGTCACCCATGTTTCCTAAGTGACAACATGCACTCATGGCCCCCTCAACATAGTGTGAGCACTCTGCACTGCTGAACCCCAACATTTAAAATTTCTCTCCATGCCATAGGCGTTCAGGGGCGGCAGTGCTGGTACTGAACCAAATGATGCCATCGCAGAACAGTCAGAACAGACGCTTGTCAGGTTGTCCTGCTTGAATGGCAGCCCTGTTTTGCACTAGAATCAGTTGTGAGGTGCTTTAAACTGTGAGGCTCAATTGACCTTTGCTTGGGGCCACATTTGGGGATATCATTTTGAAAAATGCTCATATATGAGCTGCAAACCCAGACACCCACACATGGGTGTGGGAATGGCCTTCAGAGTAAAGGGGACACTGAGGAGGGACTTAGGTTTGCTTTCAGAAGACTAAAGGGAAAAATAACACCAGTGCTTTGATGGTGCACAATCTCTGGGGTGGGTTCCATGCTCAGAACAATGTGACATTGGAGAGGTGTTATTAGTTCCTAAGGATGTTGAGTCAATGAGCATGAGCTCAGAGGCTTAAGAAAGAACCAGGAGAAACATGTTCTTTCACAGTACAAGGGGTCAGAATCTGTGTCAGGCTGTGGGTGAGGCCACATAGGAGAGAATTCATCTTCCCTTTGATCAGCCTATGGAGACCCTGGATGTTCCTGGGCTTGTAGCTGGATCACATCTCTATCCCTGTCCACATGGAGACTTTTTATCGTCTCTCTGTGTCTCTAGAGTCTCTTGTAGAAAGACATTTTTCTAATGGACTTAGGGTCACTTAAAACACCCAGAGTGGCTGGGGCAGTGGTGCCACATTCCTTAATGCCAGCACTGGGAAGGCAGAGGCAGGCGGATCTCTGTGAGTTTGGGGGCAGCCTGGCCTACAGAGTGAGTTCCAGGACGGCCAGAGCTGTTACACAAAAAAAACCCTGTCTTGAAAACAACAACAACAAAACAAAAAACCAAAACCCACCACCACTAACAACAACAAAACAGCACCCAGAGAAACCTAATCCAAAAACCCTTAACACAATTATATCTGCAAAGACCCTGCTTGTAAGCAGGGAAGGTCACAGTCTCTGGTTCCGAGGGTTAAGCTATGGACAACCGTGTCATTAAACCCGGTGTAGAGGCTCAGGAAAGCATAAAGGGAAGCTGCCAATGGCATCAAATTGGCTGTGGCTAAGTCACACCAGTGCTTCGCCCCCTTTGCCTTGCCCGTTGCTAAACTCTGTGGAATGCCTAGAGAACTTACGGGGCAGGCAGGAGTCATTAGGGAGCCAGTGGGTGAGATGCGCCTTGCCTGTAGAGGGTGGCGATGGTCTGTCTGTTGGGGTAGCTATTAATTCCCAGGCACAGCGCTTCTTGGGTGCTGTGCATTAATCTGTATTCCTTGATATCTATAGTATAGTGAAGAGAGTGTCAGAAAAGTGTGGTGGAATTTCTATAAGATAACAGTCTCTTGCCCTGGTCCCATTGCAATGTCAATAGATTATAGTCAGTACTTTGTATTTTTTCCCCGGTAAAGGCTATTAGGAGAAGACTCAGGCTCCTGCCTCCTTCCTTGCCCTAGTTACGAGCTATTTGCGGTTGTTCATTCAGTTGCCTTGCCTTGATTTCCTGCTCCACAAAGAATGGCTAATAATAATCTCACTGTGGATCTCATAGGACGCTTCTGTGCTTTGCTGATTTAGAGCAGTCCTGTCTGAAGGAAGGATGAAATAAATTAAAAAGCCCCCAAGTCCCTTGAAGCCCTAGGGTTTTAGGAAAAAAATTGAATCACATCTTATGTCCACAATGTCTAAGCATGTATTGTAACCGTGAGGGCAACATGAAATAGAGAACAATCACGCTTTTTTTTAGTTGGATTAGAGCAAGAAACAGTTTGCTTAAACTCCAATTAGAAGAACTTAAGATAGACAAGAATCCCTTTGTGAGGACAGGGGATGTCTCTCACGGGAACAGGGTCTGAGACAGGCTTCTCAGAGGAGGGTGTGGGAAGCCAAAAGACAGGAATTAGGGTGATGGGATACTCTGATCTAAGGAAGACTTTTCAAGTCATGGCAACTGTAAAACCTGCAATGGGCAACTTAGCAATGAACAGGTTCCATGTTATATGTGGTTTTATTTACCCATGGTCAGTAACAGCCTGGAGGTTTTAAATGTAAAATGTCAGAAATAAACAATTTATAAGTTTTAAAGAACATCTGGTTTGAGTTGTATATCCTTTTTGTTTTTTGAGTGTCTGTGTGTGTGTCTCAAAGAACATCTTTGAGCGTTGGTCTTCACATGCTTTCTACCTTATGTTTAAGATGAAGACTCTCCTTAGCCTGGAACTTCACCATATAGGCCAAAAAAACTGGCCCACGTTTTACCGTTGCTGGGTTTAGCCGTGCACCGTCTTAGGATTCTTCGACGTTAACCCCAGGTCCTTACACTCGGGAGGCAGGCACTTTACTGACGGAATGATCTCTTAGCCCAGAGTGTGATGGTATCTGCATCACCTATCCTGGATACTGAGGGATCACTTGGTGCAACCTATCCACCCTGCCCAGCCATCAGCGATGTATGCTACTCACCCCATTAGTTACCTAGATCCTCAAATCTGTTATTGAGGTCTTATACTGTTAGTATATTAGGCTCAGTATTGTTTTCAGTCTCAGGTATCCTGGATGTCTTGGAGTATATCTTCTATGAATAAGGAAGTATTCTTGTATAACAGGACTTTGGACTTGATAAAACAGGCCAGCCCCTTAAGCCTAACTCATTACTTTACAGTCACTCTACCTTCTATTTATCTAGCTTCTTTAGAGACTGGATTTAGAGACGTTGAGTGCTGGGTTAAGTTTGTTTACTCTTGCTTATATCAGTTATTGACCTTGCACAGTTTCTTCTGAACATAGGTTCTCTGGCTGTCACAGTCGCAGTGCCTCTCTCTTGAAGCTGCCTACAAGGACCAATTCAAGGTATGCAAAGCACTTTGCAAGGTCCTCAGTCTGCATCAGGCTTTTTGGCAACTGATGCATATTTAAGAAACCCTGTCACCCTTGTACACACCCTGTGCCTAGCTTAGAAAAGCGCTAAGATGGAGCTTAAGGCTCCCTGTGCTGCTAAATAAATACTTCCTTTGAGGACAAACTGAACTCTATCGTTTTGCTCAAACAACACTGTCAAGCAAGGGCTGGTGGAGTGTTAGAGTTCTCCTTTGTGTGTGTGTGTGAGACTGTGAGTCTTGGGCAGGGTGTCGGAATGTCCCTGCCTCCTGACTTCCTCTCCTTGTTTTGGTGACTGCCCACAGGCATCTGAAACACCATTCAGAAGGCAGGAATTTGAGATCAGTTCCAAGCTGGAAGTGACTTTCATGTGACAGGCAGCACCACTCTGTGACTCTGTAACTAATTTCCTCTGCCTAGGCAGCTCTCCAAATTCCTGGGATGTGATCGATTGTCCAGGCCACATTAGGCAAGGGGCAGGGGAAAGCCGCATGCAGCTTGCCCAGCATATGCCAAATCTGGCCTCCCAGTTCACGTTTCTCTTACTCTTCCAGGCAGCCCTTGTTCTTGTAAGGAACACACAGACAAGCATTCGAAGTTGAAAGGCGTTTAAGACAAATGTTAGAGCTGGGAAGATAAGTGGTAAACAGCCAGTGTGTCTTTATTGAACATAAAGGAGTGGGAAGGAACTGGACTGTCTTCAACATGCTTATGTGGACGTGTTTGAGCCACCGATTGCATTAGGATGGTCTTACATCAGGGACGTTGTTGTGTGAATCTGAATACTGGCTTCTAGTGTTAGCTGGACCCCTCATTCACTTTGAAACCTTCTATTAAGCTGCCTAACTTCTCAGGAAGTCAGTTTTTCTATTTCTAAAATTAGCCAGGCTCAGCATTTCCTTCCCTATTTATAATTATTTGAGGTATTTCAGAGTGTTAAAACCTACCATTGATGGCTCTTCAACAGAATTCACAATAACCTCCCAAGTTGGCACAAAGCATAGTTATTTCTTTTGCTGTTTCAAGTCAAACTTGGCAGGGCAGGTTGTGACATCACCGTGGATATATAGATTAGGAAACTGAAGCTCAGATAAAACATGTCCTGTAGCCATGACTCTTTGACTGGTGAATTGAGTAGGTGTGAATACAACCCAGATCTCCTGACATCTAGTTCAGAGCTCTTTTCAACTTTGACACTTAAGATTGTTGACAGGGTAAGCAGCCATATCTGGCCATGTTTGACACTGTTGGTAAGAATGTAAATTGATACAGCCATTATGGAGAACAGTATGGACCTTTCTCAAGAAAACAAACATGGATCTAACGTATGATCCAGCCACTCCAGTTCTAGGCAAATATCCAATGGATGTGAAGGAACTGCCTGTTCAGATTTATCACTGCACTGCTCAAAATATCCAAGAGATGGAATTGACCACACTGAAAAATAGTGGATAAATAGATGAAGAACGTATAAAGGTATCTGCACAGCAAAGTATTGGTTAGTTATAAGGAAAGAGTGATATCCTGTCACTTCAGCAAGTGTATGGAACTGAAGGATGTTAGGCAAGGCAGTCACAGAAAGACAGGTACAGTATGTGACATGTGTTCTCTCTAATGTGTGGAAACCAAAAAAGTCAATCTGAAAGTAGAATATCAACTGGCTCAGACCTGGAAGGGTGGGGGCTGGATTGGCAGGGGAGGCTGCATCTGATCAGTGTGTGCCATGTGATGCATGGGAAGATCATCGAACCTCAGGAATATGTGCCATTAATATATACTAATAAAAGGATGCTGGAGAGGCAGCTCAGGTGGTAAAGTGCTTGGCAGTCAAGCCCAAAGACCTGTGTTTGGTCTCTAGCATTCACGTAAAAAACTGGGCATAATTGTCATCTCAGCATCAGGGAGGCATGGACAGGTGGCTGTTCCTGTGGCTGACTATTCCTGTGGCTGGCCAGTCATTGAGCTAAGTCTGCAAGATTCAGGCCTAGCGAGGGAGCTGGTATCAAAAGATACAATGAATGACCCCAGAGGACCAATACCTGGGCTGCATGCGCGCGCGCGCGCACACACACACACACACACACACACACACACACACACACACACACACACTTTAAAAGTAAGCCAATAAGTCAATATAAAAAAAACAGACATAAAAAACTATCTAATATTTAGAACGCGCAACACAGATTCTGTTGCTGCCTTCAGACTATTTTGAACTTACTTTATACTCAGGAAAACCTTGAACTCCTGATCTTCATTTATCTGTATCTGCTGCGACTATAGGCACATGGCTCCAGGGCCAGCTTCTTCAAATCGCTTTAACTATTTGTAAATGGCATGCTCTATATTTAGTACAAATGCTGTCACATAGGAACTCAGAACGATAGAAAGGTTTTTGTGATTTATTGCCACATGAAACAAATATTGCACAGTGGGAAGTTTTGCATGGATTCATTTATGTATAAAATTGAAAAGTCAGACCAATGAATGGGGGAGGGGTTTGTACAGGGGTTAACAGTGGGTGTTGAGGGTCTAGAGTTAAGAGCACTGGCTGCTCTTCCAGAGGACCTGGGTTCAACTCCCAGCACCGACATGGCAGTTGGCAACCAACTCCAGTTCCAGAGGATCTGACAGTCTTACACAGACATCCATGCAGGTAAAACACCAAGGCACCTAAAATAAAAATAAATCATTTTTAAAAAGACTAGGAAAAATGAAATCTAGAATTAGAACAGAAACAAAACAAAACCCCAGTGTCTATTTGTCATCTTCTTTTTGCTCCTGTTTTGACTAAAATGTTAAAACTGACTATAAGATGTAATTGGATTAAAATGATCTTTCTTTTTAAGGGAATGAGGATCATGGTCTGTTTTGGGACAATGACTGAGTAACCAGTTTGCTTCCAGCTGTTTATTTAAGTAGACCCCCCCCCAATCCATTTTCAAGACAGACACATGTTGTGTATTCCAGGGTAATTGCTGTCTTTCTTTGTTTAAGCAGGATAGCTCCAATCAAACAAGCAATTGGCAGTGGAATAGAAGAGGATGTTGCCAGGTAGATTTGGGGCAGGGACTCCACATCTGTTCGAGGGGTTTGGCAAGCAGCATGGTGACACCTGCAGGAAGCAGAAATGGGGCTCAGGAGCTGGTCTGCAGGAGGGGTGGGGGTGGGGCTTGCTAAGACAAGACACTTCCACACTTTCATTCCAACAGGTACACCATCCACCCGAGGGGCTGGAGCAATGGACAAAGAGTGCCTGTTGCTCTTAGTCAACTGTGAATGTGCCCCAGCTGCTGGGCATCGCTGGGCAGGATGCTTTCTGTCACAATTTGTAAGAGAACCCACAGTCCCTGGGTTTGGAACTTACAAAACAGAAGATCCTGGTAGGAGTTTTTAAATTTTTTTTTTATCTTTCCCAAGCTCAGTAGTGAGGCTTGGGACAGAAAGGACCCAGAGGGAAAACAGCACGCGCACGTGGTAGAGGTCTGAGTGGGACAGGAGAACCGCCTACGGGTGCATTTTTGTCACCTTTGTCTTATGGAGAGGGAGACTTTTCTTTGCAATGAGAAAATAATGGTTCCTTCAAACTGGAAAAAGAGGTATTAGTTACACAGCTGTAGGTTTTATTTTAATTTTTGTATTTCAGGGTATTTAGTCTTATGGCAGATTTTTGTTTTGAGTAAGTAATACTGATTTCTCCAGTTTTGAAAATTAGTGTTCCTTTAAAAATGTATCCATTTTATGAGAAACAGGGCAACTTAAAATGCAGTTAATAATATATTTAGCATGTAAATGGCAAAAACTCCAAAGTATGTTGTATACTATAGTAATATGGCTCTCCCCCTTCTCCCTCCCTCCCTCTCTCCTTCCCTCTCTCCCTCCCTCCTTCCCTCTCTCCCTCTCTCCCTCCCTCCCTCCTTTTCTTCCTTTTGTGTATCTGCCCTTCCTTCCTTCCTTTCTTCCTTCATTCCCTCTTTTCCTTCCTCTCTCCCTCCCATTTCACCAGGCTCTATCCTTCTGACAGACAGATAGACAGATACACATAACCCCCCCCCCAGTCTTGCTGTAGCTGTAGCTCAATCTAGCCTCAAACTCAAGATTTTCCTGCCTAGTGGCTCAGCTTTCTAAGAGTTGGAATCATAGGTGTGTGTGAAGGGACCTGGTCTCTCCATGTTCTAAGAGCAAAACAAAACAAGACAAAACAAAACTGGACAGAAACCAGCAAATATTTCCAAGTGAACGGTTCAACACTTTGTTCTTGAAAGGCCTTGCTGGCCTTGCTGGCCTTGTGGCACTAGGCTCTGGGTAGAAAGGCAAATATTGATGCAGATCCATTTGGACTGGGACAGAAGAAAGAGCGGAGACAAAAGTGAAAGGGACCCGGCAGAAGGTCGTTCTTGCAGGCTAGTATGGCTGATCTGTTTTCAGGTGGAAAAAGTGTAGGTGGGCATAGCCAATTTGGGTCCAGGGGAGATAGGCGTTTAGCACTGACGACGTGGCCCCATACAAACCCCTTTACTTCTGTGGGCTTTGGACTCGTTACTAGGAGGCCCAAAGTGTGTTAATTAGTTAAACTCTTTCAACTGTTAGGGCCTCACCGACTTGGCATTTTGCCAACGGATTCCCCCACAGGTCGGTAGATGGCAGTAGAGGCTTTCAGAGTCGGTGGTTGGCCAGCTGGGCCCACCTACCTCCATCTTGCCACCCCAGCTCTGGAGCCTAAAGAGCAGGCAGCTGCTGCATGAATTTATCCTCCTCGTCCCAGCAAGGAGCCAAAGGAAGAGCACAGGCTGGGAATTCACAGGCTAGCCTGTGCGCACACAAGGAGACCAACCCGCCTCCGAGTCCAGCTCTTCCTTTCCTTGAGGACTGGTTAGCTCTCACCTGTTTTTGGTATTTGACGTGGAGATGGATGAGCAAGGAGTGTGGGGGATATATAGGAGGGGGGACATTTAAGGGGAAACGAGACACCTGGGCTGTCTTTCGTGCAAAATTAATTTCTGAGAGCGAAATTACAATTTTTGAAAGACATCCACAGCGTTAACTAGTTCATGCATGAAACAACGCGTGCGTTTGATAGACGTAGAACCGCCGGCTTTTTGAGTTGGATTATGACAACCGAATCTTGGGGTCGATGTGAAGGTAAGATATTTAGGATCATTGTGGTACAAAGTGGTGATCAGAACTCAAAGCAAGCCACTGGGAGCCTTCCTCTCTTCTCCTCATTGACTAATGCCTGTCAGCAAAAATCTCCCACATTTGGATCCTTGCTAGTACCTGGCAGAATTATACAGATGAGCAGCCATCATTTGCTTACTGTGACTCAAGCCTTTAACCAGCTGGATAATTGGAATACGGGGTCCGAAATGTGACACCATCCTCCCACAGTGCTATGTGCATCCTGGGAACTGTTCAACTCCATCAGAAAGAATTCTTCCTAACTGCCCTTTCTCGGAGATGTTGCTGTAACCCAATTTGCAGATGAGGGAATGGAGTCACAGAGAAGAGGGGTGGGTGGCATGGGAAATGCACATTATCAGGTGCCAGATTGCACAGCAAGGAGTCAAACCCAGAGTCCAGGGTGGGCTCTCGTGCTCTTTCTCTTAGAAAAGAAATGAGTGAAGTCCTAGCACTCAAGAGGCAGAGGCAGGTAGATCCCTATGAGTTCAAGGTCATCCTAATTTACAGGGAGAGTTTTTTAGGCCTGCCAGAACTGCACAGTGAGACCCTGACTGGAAAACAAACAATGAAACAACACCATCAAGATTTTATTGAGATGTGCTTTGTTTTATTTCCTACAATTCACTCATTTATAACACCCAGTTTAGTGATTTTTTTAGTGTACTTGACAGAGATGTTCAAACATCATCACAATTAATTTGAGAATAGTTTTCATCCCTCCAAAAAGAAAACTATACCCATTAGCAGGTTGTGAGAGGAATTTTCTTTTTTCAGATTAGGAATATAGAGTCTTATATTACCCTGTGGCCAGGGGCACCCTAATGCCTTAGAACAACTTTTGGTTCTAAAGTTCAGCTTTTAAAAAAATTTTCTTAGTAATATTTTATATGTGTGTAAGGATTAGAATAGTTATCTCACAGAACAATACATATATACATACCATAATTTCCCCCTTTTATTGAAAATAGCTTTTTATTTTGGTCACACAATATACCCTAATTATGGTTTCCTTTCTCTAGTTCCTCTTAGTTCCTCCCACCTCCCCTTCCATCTGTCTCCACCCCTTTTCTGTCTCCTTAGAAAACAAACAGGCGGCTGGTGGAGGTGGCAGCAGTGGCAAAGGCAAACACCACCTTTAATCCCAGCATTTGGGTGGCAGAGACAGGCGGATCTCTGTGAGGCTGAGGTCAGCCTGGTCTAACGTGCAAGCTCCAGGGTAGCCAAGAGAAACCCTGTCTTGGAAAAACAAAGAAAAACAAAACAAAAAAGAGAAAGCAAACAGGTTTCAAACGAGTAATAATAAAATAAAGTAGGATAAGACCAAAGCTAATACATAGAGTGGGACAAAACGAACAGGAGGAAAAGAACCCAAGGAAAGGGAAAAGGCACAAGAAACAGATACAGACGCAGAGACCCACTTGATTACACACTCAGGAATCCCATAAAAACACTGAACTGGAAGCCACAATATATGTACAAAGGACATGTAAGGTAAAGAGAGAGAAAAAATAGAAATTAAATAAAAACAAATAAAAGTAAGAGAAGAAGCCCTGACATGACATTATGAGAAAAGGTACCCCCAATGATGCTGAAACATTGAATTCATTTTCTGTTGGACATTCGCTGCTGGGAATGCAGCCTACCCTTAAGGGTACTTTGTCTCCCCAGTGAGAGTCTCTTGGAGAAAGCTAATTTTTTACTTGCAAGTGGATATCAATTGGAGATTGCTTCTGGATTAGGATGAAGTATGTGTTCACTTCTCTTTTTAGCTCTAGGACTCTGGCATCTGGTGCAGACTCGTGCAGGCCCTACACATGCTGCCCCAGTCTCTGAGTTCATATGTGTGGCAATCCTGTTGATTTAGAGGACCTTGATTCCTTGGGGTTCTCCATCCCCTCTGGCTCTTACACTACTTCTGCCTCCTCTTCTGCAGGGCTCCCTGAGCACTGAGAGGAGGGATCTGATAGAGATAGCCCCTTTAGGGCTGAATCTTCCAAGATCTCTCATTCTCTGTATAATGTTTGTGAGTCTTTA
>PVIU01001941.1:0-134872 GCA_004026605.1 Ondatra zibethicus | reverse complement strand
GCCACCATTACACTAGCATATCTTGTAGGTAGGACACTGCTGTAGATCATAGGGTTTGTGGCTGGGCTGGGGCTTCTATTTCTCCATTGGTAGCATGCAGAGAACCTTCCTGTACCAAAGATGCTACAACATAGGGATGAAAGCTCTATGTTGACACCAGCTTGACTTCTTCATGTTCAACAAGTTGTGTAGGTGTTGTCTTCAGCAGTGGGGCCTTGCCTTCAGTTTGTGGAGAGCAACTTATAGCTTTCAAGATCATGAATTTTTTTGTGGGTTCCCGTGAGATCCCTTTGGCCAATAGATCATTTATATATAACCCATTCCTAGTATTGGAAGCTTCATTTGGTGACAAGAGATGTCCAGTAGGGGCTCTGTCTCCCCTACTATTTGACAATTTCATTTAGATTGTCTTCATGTATGGATATATTTTAGGAAGGTTCTGCTCTATTAGGTTTACATCCTACCCCTCAAATGACCTTTAATTTTAGCTGTCTCTCTTTGAATTCCCTCGCTTGTTCCCCTGTTCCCTCCCTGATCCTAACTTGATCTTCCCATTCCAGTTCTCTCCCCCATCCATCCACTATCTATTCTCTTTCCATTTCCTAGGGAGATCTATCTGCCCACCTTCCCCCGTTCACCCAGAGTTTCTTATTTTATACATAACCTCTATGGTTCTATGCATTGTAGCTTGGTTATTATTGACTTAACAACTAATATCCATATGTAATGAAAACATAATATATTTGTCTTTCTGGGTCTGGGTTACTTCACTCAGGATAATTTTTTTTAGTTCCACCCATTTACCTGTGAAGTTCGTGATTTTATTCTTTTAAATGGCTGAGTAATATTCCATTTGGTAAATATATCACCTTTTCTTTACCTAGTTATCTTTTGAGGAGCATCTAGGCTGTTTCCAATTTCTGGTTATTATAAATAGAATAGCAATGATCACGGTTGAGCAAATGTCTCTGTGGTAAGATGAATCACACTTTGTATATATACCCAAGAATTGTGTAGCTAGATCTTGAGATAAATTGATCCCTATCTTCCTGAGGAACTGCCACACTGTTTTCCATAGTGACTGTACAAGTTTTCAGTCCAGCCAGCAATGGATTAGTGTTCCCCTTACTCCACATCCTTGCCAGCATGAGATTTCATTTGTTTGATTGATCTTAGACATTCTGATGGCTGTAAGATAGTCTCAAAGTAGTTTTGATTTCCATTTTCCAGATGACTAAGGATGTTGAACATTTCTTTAAGTGTTTCTCAGCCATTTGAGTTTCCTCTTTTGAGAACTGTCTGTTCAGATCTGTACCTTATTTTTAAATTGGGTTATTTGTTTTCTTGATAGGCAGAGGGAATCCTTAAATATTCTAGTACTTTTTCATGTTAATGGATGATGCACTGTTTCTGCCTTGCCATAGTTCTATGACAAGAGTCTATTCAGTACAGCAGTACAACGATTATTACTCTATAGTGGAACAAGTGTAGTGGATCCTGTATAGCAAGCAGATCCTCACAGAGCAGGCGCCTAGCGAGGAATGTATACAGAGAAATGCAGAACTTTGAATGGAGAGAGAGGGAGGAGAAATAGAAAAAGAGAGAGAATGGGGTAGGGACAAAAGTTTTGCTATAGGAGTTACATTATTTCCTGCTTATGATTAAACTGTGAATTAATGAAGCAGTTGCTTCTGAAAACTAAAGCAGTGTTCACTGAGCTCATGGGGTGGACCCTTAGAACTAGTGTTTTAAGAGATGTTATCAGTCCAGGACCGTTTGCTCCCTTAGCATCTGGCTGCAAACCTAGCTCCTAAGAGAATCATTTCTGGGAGAAATCCAGAGAGCACATTGAAAGTGGTCAGAAACGTACAGCGAAAAGTGTCCTTCCTGTTCATGGAACCTTTGTAACATGTGATAGAGATGGTTGGGCAAGGGCTGTTGGTCCAGTCTGAGACAACAGGGGCAAGTTAAAACTTTCATGGGCAGTGATAAAAAACAAACAAACAAACAAAACCTCAGTTAACGGCGCGGTCCTGTCACTGGGATCAGGCCCCTGAGGGGCCTACACTGAGTCACTGGCAAAGTTTGTCCAGAGGATGGATGACTTGAGTTACAGAAACCCGGAAGAAGCAGTAAAATGACCAAAGGGTGCACAGCTGGAACTTCGCTTGACCGTGCCGCCCTGGGCTGTTTCAGCTTCTTGAAGTCCTGCTGGTAATGGAGAGCCTTAGCAGCTGGCTGCAAACCTAGCTCCTAAGAGAATCATTTCTGGGAGAAATCCGGAGAGCACATTGAAAGTGGTGAGAAACGTACAGAGGAAAGTGTCTTGTTCGCGGAAGCTTAGTAATAATAGCTGCCACTCACTGAGCGCCTTCTCAGAGCCTGGCGCTCTACTCTGGGTGTTTCTGCTCGAGTCCCCCACTGGAGGCTGCCAGGGTTACATTCTTACCTCCGTCCACATTAGTGATCGCAGTCTGAAGAGGAAAGAACGTTTGCCTCAGGCTCCCATAACTTGGGGCTGATATGGTTGGAAGACCAACCAAAATGACTGCCTTCCACCTGTTTTTGTAAGGCACTTGCTTAGGTTTACGACTGAAATTCCACATCCTAGCAATCACCTGAGCCTTGGAAAAGCTGGGATTGCTGGCTGATCTAATATGCAGAGCCGCTTACTGTTCCTGGGTCCTTCCCAAGGCAGCAGCCTGTGGTTTGGGCTCCCTCTGAGCTCCGGTTGGACATGCCATGTTCCTCTCTTCTTGTCCAAAGATAGGTGCTCCCTCTCACAGCTCAGAGCATTATCCACCCAGTTGTTTCCTAGCCCCCTCAGTTGACTGCTTTCCCCTTAGATAGTTGCTCTTGTTTTTGGAAGCCGGCTTCTCACCGGTTTATCTGTGTGGAGCTTTTCCCAGGCAGGCGAACCACAGGTGGCTAGGCAGATCTGGAGGCCTGGGCTTCACATCTAACTGAGCCCCTCCTGCCTCTGCCCCAGGGAAGCTCTTTCACTTCCTTAGAGCCTCTGCTTCCTCCTCTGAGACCAGGATGTCAACCATATTGGCTATACCTGGTAAAGACATTTAGCTTAATTTATGCGCAAGTACAAATAGTCCCTAAAAGGGACTGCTTGTGGTGTCTACTGTCACTGTTGGGGGCTCCCTGTGTTCCCAGCATCCTTCAGGAAAAGACTGGGAAGATCCTGGCTTAGTAGGAATGGTCTGGAGCCTGCTGGCCTGACCACTTAAGAATTCTTCCTGTTGGCTTTTTGTTTGTATTTCATAGTTGTAGAGCCTGGGTTTGTGGGGCTCAGTGGTTAAGAGTGCTTGTTGCTCTTACAGAAGTTCCGTTCCCAGCACCCCAAGGGACTGCTCACTATTCTCTCTAATTCCATTTTCAGAGATCCAAAAACCCTTTCTGGCCTTCGAGGTACCTGTGCACATATGGCACACACGCTCCCATGTGTGAATAAAAAGAAATCATTTAAAATATTGAGTTTGGTAGCAGCTGATAAGCCCTAGTGTAGCATGAGGGGCTGGCTTGTTGGGGTTTCCATCCTGCCCGGTTCCCACAGCCAGCAAGTCCCAAAGAACGTCATACAGAGAGTCTGCATTAGATAGAAACTGATTGGCCCATTAGCTCAGGCTTCTTATTAGCTCTTGTAGCTTGTATTAACCCATTATTCATATCTATGTTAGCCACATGGCTCAGTACCTTTCTCAGCGGAGCAGGTCACATCCTGCTTCTTCGGTGGTCCCAGCAGGAGTGCCGAGAGAGCTTCCTGCTTCCCAGAATTCTCCTGGTCTAATAGCCCCACCTCTACTTCCTGTCTGGTTGACCCACCTATACATCCTGGCTAATGGCCAATCAGCATTTATTTAAATCATGATTGAGAGAATGCAGACAATTCTCCCACACCACCCTAGTCTTATGTCTGGACTGACTTCACAATAAGTGTGAAGTGTTTGTTTGGCACCATGGGTCTTCAGGTCGGCACCTCCATTCAGCAGCTGGAAAACTGGCTCACAGTATTTGTTGGTAAGCATTTGTGGCACCCAGTGAATCAATGACTGGGGCAGAAGGCATGCAAATTAAATGACAGCAAGTGCCTAAGATTTGAAAGCAGGATTGCTTTGTAACATCACCTTGGGCAATCAGGCTGATTTCTGAACAGCCACTGTTCATGGTGACTTGCAAAGAAACACATTAAATAATATAGACTGTATGGGGCTCTCATATCTTCTTATCGCTAATTCTTTTCACTCCTTAGCATCTCTTTGCTTGGTTATTTCTAAAATGAACAATATTCTTGTTCTGGGTGCTACTACTTGTCAACTAAGCCCAGATAGGAACTCTTTTTGTCGCATCTACTTTAGAAGTATTTAAAGAGGTCATTTTCCACTGTGCAAACACATCCATCTTGGCTTTTCCTCTTTATCGGTGTTGTTTCATCCGGTTGCACTGGTTACCTCTTAGCCTGTGCTGCTACTTTTTCCTCTCAGGCCTCTTCTGCAGACAGATGGAAGACTCCCTGTTGGGTTTTCTGTCTATCTGTATTCCTTCCATTTGTTATCCTCACTCACTCTTTTGACTTTGACTATTTATATCCCATGGCTCTCCAATTTGTATCTCTGGTTTAAGATTCCCTCCTGAACGTCTTCAGCTAACTGCAGATAGAGTATCTTCACTGGAAATGCCTTATGCTCTGATCCAGGTCTTGCTGGTCCCTACATGGCTCTCCTTTTCTCAACTTCTTGTGGCTTGGACCTCAGGCAAAGAATCTTGCTGGATTCTGTGTGTCACCCCACTTTTAATCTCCAGAACCCTTTCATATCAACTTTATACTGTATTTCCTTGAAAATAAAACACAGATGGCATCACCTTTAAATATATCTAAACTAGAAATGTGTGCCCCAAGCAGTGAAGGAGGTGTAAGATACCAAACCTTTGGCCATTTCCCCACCCTCCACTGCTACCACTGGTCAAAGGCATCATCATTTCTCACCTGCATGACTGGAATGGTCTCCGTGTTACCCCTTGTAATCTGCTGTCTAGTGGCATTTAGACTGAATATTTTAAAGAAAACAGCTTCCCCTGTCACATAGAGACAAAGTTGATGACCCTATATGGCCTACTGAGTCCTGTGAGACACGGACCTTCTCTCTTTGACCTCATTCCAACTCTATTTTTCCTGAAGGCTTTCCTTTCATACCACACAAATGGGACTTCTGTCATTCAAGCAATTCAGATTTGTTTCCATCTTTGGTCTTTCACAGCATCTGTTCCTGCTCTTAACAATGCTCTACCTCCATACGCACTTAGTTAACCTTGACCTCATTCAGGTTTGCTTAAACACCGGATCAACAATGATGCTTACTTTGCTTTAATTAAAATTGCAACTGGCTCCTTATCCCAGAACTTATCTCCTAGATTTTTTTCTTCTTTCCTTAAAGCTTGTCATCCTGTAGCATACTTAAGGATAAAGGGTTTTGTCAGGTTTATTTACTAATGAATCCCAAGCTCTTAGAACAGATATTTAAAAACATGGTAGAATGAATCAGTGACTTTTCAAATTCAACAAAACCAGCAGAAATCAGAGACTTAAAAGGCATACATTCAGCCTTGTCAGAGATACTGGTGTGATTTGGGCAACTATAGCAAACATTTCTCCCTTCCTTCCTCCCTCCCTCCCTCCCTCCCTCCCTCCCTCCCTCCCTTCCTTCCTTCCTTCCTTCCTTCCTTCCTTCCTTCCTTCTTTTCTTCCAAATAAGACTCCCAAAGCTGGTGCTGCTATTGAAAGAAGTGATGGGATAAAAACTGGGCAGGGTGGCTCATGAAGAACAGTGAAGTCAGCATCCTTAGTCATCTTCAGTAAGCTGAAGCTCTGGCTTCCACTAATCATCCTAGTCACATAGCATCAACCTAGGTGACAACTTTCATCTGCACCTCCTGTCTCCAGTGCTATGATTTATGGCTTAGAGGGAGAACCCTCTGAGATGGGTGCTTATGTTCTGGGCCCTTAAGAAAAGAGTTAATCGTAATAAGGGGGGGTAAGCCTTGCAGACCTTCATTGGTGATGGCTTCTTAAGCCTAGCCTTGTGATTGTTGTATTGAGGGAAGATACTTATGTGTGGTTATTGATTAGGTTGCATGGTATGGTTCTCGGAGAAGCCAACTGGACAGTGGATAGATGGAGGCAATTATAAGATCAGGCAACACAGTGAGAGACAGATCCTTTCTCTCTGTTGTATTTCTTCCATTTCCATTCTCTCCTGCTCTAAAGGGCCTCCGAGTGAGAGTATGGTCCTGTGGACAGAGCTGAGAACTCAGTTTAAGAGTTTCATTTTCCAATTTCTCATAACTTTAGGCAAGTAATTGCTTTTTGGCTTCTCTCATGATTTATAATGTGATAATCTCTTATATTAGATCTACTATAGTGAATAGCTTTAATACTTATAGGTAGATATGATACTCTCAAATTTATTATTTATTTTACTTTTGAGATCATAACTATATCATTTCCCTTTTTTCTTTCTCCAAATCCTCCCATGTAGCCTTTCTGGCTTTCTTTCAAGTTCGTAACCTCCTTTTTCATTAATTGTTACATGCCTATGTGTGTATGTAGGTATGTTTTCAGGGCTGACTGACCCCTTGATGATCAATTGGTGTGATCGTCCCTGGATAAGGCTGTTTCTACCACTCTTGTCTGCCTTATTTGTTTGCAGCTCTTTGTGTAGGCTGAGGCCTCATGAGCTCTTCCCAGCCCGCTTTGGCAGGTTCATGCACGGTATTGTCTTTGTTCAGTTTATGTTTAGGTTGTCATGGGTGCAGCTTCTGCTATTCCTGGGAGACACAATCTCACAGCACACTCCCTGGTCCTCTGGCTCTTACAGTCTTTCCAACCCCTCTTCCACAATGTTACAGAGCCTTAATTGCAGGAGTGGCTCGGTAGCTGTGTCTACTGGGACTGGGCGCCTCAACTCTGTGTTTTGATTTGTTGTAGTTTTCTGTCCTCATCTGTTACAGAGAGAAGTGTTCTTGGTGAGGGGTGAGGACTACTTATATCTGAGAATATAAGGACAAATATTCAGAATATAGTTAGGGATTATGCTGATGTCTTAGTTAGGGTTTCTATTGCTGTTAAGTGATGCCTTGACCACGGCAACTCTTATAAAGAAAAGCATTTAGTTGGGTGGCTTACAGTTCAGAGGTTCAGTTCATTATCGTCATGGTGGGACATGGCAGCACACAGGCAGACATGGTGCTAGAGAAGAAAATGAGAGTTTTACATCTTGAGATGCAGGCCACAGGAAGTGATCTGGGACATTGGGTGTGGCTTGAGCATATACAAGACATCAGGTACCTATATATGTTTACACACTTCCTCCTACAGGATCTCATCTACTCCAACAAAGTCACAGCTTTTAATAGTGTCATTCCCTTTGAGAACCATTTTCTTTCAAGTCACTAGTAAAGTAGCAGTTGTAAGTTCATCTCTAAGACCCATGACTTCACTAGCGCCGGGCAATTGACTAAGTTGTCAGACCAGCCATGGTTTCTCTTTTGTTGACTGGGTCTTAGTGTAATTAGAGAGCTGTTGATTATAACCAAGATATGTAGGGCCACTATTGCATCCTTACAGTTCTGGGCCATGCTGGTATTTGCAGTGTTCATAAGCATCATAGTCTACCTGTAGGACTCCTAGCATTTCCCTTCTTCATAAACTTGCATGATGCCTTTGGGTACCATGAAAGCTAGTCCTCCATGAAAGGTCATTCAGGTCAGTTCCATTTCAGGGGCTTCTGGGCCCTGCATCTGAAGTGGATGGTGTCTTCAGCAATAGGGACTTACCTTCCATCTCTGGGAGCTAACCAAAGGCAATTGCAATATTCTGTAATGTTTTGGGAAAAACTCAAAAGGGAGTTTCTTATGCCTGGTGATGGTGTTTTTGTTAGATGATTTTGGCTCTTGGAGGGAGCATTGTCAACTTAATTCTTTAAGATCAGGGAGTATATTATTATTTCCATTTTATAGATAACAATGCTCCTAGAATTTTGAGGATTCAGATAAACTTTCTTTCAAGGTCCTTTAACTTTTCTGTTTGTAACCACTTGAACGTTTTTAGGCTCTCCTAATGCATTGATAATGAAGTATAATAACTAATGCTGGCGATCATAGAAAGTTTTCTTAAAACTAGAAAATAAAGAGAAAGAGTAAGATAGTAGTTAACCAGAAGATGTGAAGGCTGAGTTACGTTTGTTCATAGGTATGTTGAACATCTTTGTAGTTGCTGTGGTCCATACTATATATTTCAAGTTCACAATACTTGCAACCTGAATCTTGAAATACCATTGTGGAGCATGTGAAAAAAGTTCCTGTTATGAAAACAGTTCACCCATTTACATGGGTGTGCATGATGCCTCATGAGCAAACTTTGCTGTGCGTATCTTCAAAACAATCTATGCTGTTCTTCATGCAGATGCTTTCAGTTGGAATAAATGCCCTTAACTAGAAGACATCTGCCTACTTGCCCTTTTAAGACTCAAAGCAAATATCACCCCTAGATGTAATGCTGAGGACTGAACCCAGGGCCTTGCATGTGGTAGACAAGTGTTATTCCACTGAGTTGAGTTCCAAGGCTGTAGGTGGTACCTCTTCATCTCCTTTGGAATAAACCACCACTAACAAGTTTACTGAAGGCTCATGCCTACTATTTCTAGGGAAGGCACCTTTGTGGTGTCTATCATATCAACATGAGGTCTGGGGAGTGTAGACCAGTGGATGTCATTTTGTGGCTATCAGTGAGAGCAAACTCAGAGGACAGATTCTGATTAAGAATGGTTCCTTCTTGCAGGATGGCAAGATTGTTCCTGTCCTGAAATAATTTACATTTGCTAAGAAGGCAAAGAGAGAGGGGCAGGCCCAGAGACTGAGACCTTCTGGAAAGTGCCCTCAAGGTGTGGGAGCAGATGTGAACATTAGTCTCAACAGTTTAATGATCCACCACTAAGGATCCCACACAGTAATTTTCTAAGGCATCGATAAGACCTTCCTTATACAGAGGTTACTTATCAGCTGTATGACAAACAACTAAGAATGAGGAAATGGACAGAAAAAATATTTTGAAGTTCTCAGTGTCAAAAAAGCCTATGGAGTAAACCTGATTTCTGGCTATGGTTCAGACAGAACTTCATCCTTACATAAGATAATTCTAGCTTGGCAATCTGGTTTCCAAAGACACAGACCATTAGAAGCTGAAAATCAAAAGTCTGAGGACAAAGGGTCTTCAAGATTGGCCCAGGCAAGCTACATGGAAGCCAGACCCTAACAGAAAACAGCCAGTTAAGAGTGGGGAAAGCCTCCATCAGTAGCAGCCTCCTGAGACTTTGAGCAATGATACTGTTGTATTAGAGCCCAGGAAAATTAGTGTGGCTCTTATAGTGAAATGAATGCTGGTCCTTGTTAACAACTGATGCTGAAGTACATCTAATGGTCTCAGGCTAGAAAGCCAAGAAAGCCACAGTCCTTTTTCTTTCAAACTAGGTAAGATGTTTGATTATACTTAATTTTTAAAAAAATTTGAAATTGGTGAAATCATTCTTCTTTCTTTACTTCTTTTTTCCTCCCTTAATTTTTCCTCCTACACTCTCTCTCCCTTCCTCTTTTCCTCCCTCCCTCCTTTGTTTCTCCCCCTTCCCCCTTGTTTTTGAGATAGTCTCTCACTTGACAGCCCAATTTGTACTCAAGCTCATGACAACCCTCTTGCCTCAACTTCACAAGTATAGGGACAACAGGGATTCAGCACTAGGCCCGGATTGAAATATGTTTTTCTTGATGGAACTATGCTAGTGAAGTATAGACAAAACTACTATCTCAGAAGGTAGCTGCTGTCACAGGATGAAGCAGCATCCTCTATTTGGAGGGGCACAGAGCCTGAGAAAGGAAAGAACAGCAAGAGATGAGGGCATAGGAAAGGATAGCAGGTGGGGTAGTTCTGGGTCATGAGATATGGCTTCCTCTTAGTTTCCAGGGAATGTTGGGGGTAATAAATTTGGAGTCATTAACAGAGGTTAATCCACAGATGGGGCTTCTATGACAATGGGGTGCAGAAGAGTGTGAAGTAGTCATATGTAGATTTTATACTTAGTATGTTGACCATCACAAGATGTAGGGCAATGTGAGCAGATTAGACATTTGACTATTCTGTCCATTCTTAGAAAGTCTCTGAGCAAACAGACCAACAGGGTGATTGTGGGATACCCAGATCTTCACTTCAGTCTGATGAGGTTGGATAGCCATGTAGGCATGAGGATGTATGACTCTTCCATCGTTGGCTATTGGTATTTGGTCTTGAATATTCCTTTCTCTGAGATTTCTTTTCCTTCCCTCCCTCCTCTCCTTTCTTTCTTCTTCCCCTCCCCTCCCCCTTTATTCTTTTTCCTCTTTCAATTTTGAGAGAAGGGCTAGCTTGCCTCTGCCTCCCAAGTGCTGGGATTACTGACATGTTGTACAAGCTTTTCTTTCTTGCCCTACAATATGTGGCCATAACCTTCAATCTTCCTTGCCCATGAATCTTTTGTGAAAGATTCAAGAAACAGAGGATGGAAAATTGCTTTATAAAAATATATGACCCCTCCCACCTCATATATGTCTTGTAGGTAAATATACTAATAAAATGTGAGCCTGTGCTCAGCTCACTGAATTCTGGAAAACAACTAGGGTCTGTATTGGATAATCTTGGTTGTCCCCAAATCTATTTTCTGACCTTCATCACCTACTCTGCCTCAGGATGCTGAGGCTAGCTGCTATATCATCTGGGTTCTGTGCTCTCTGACTTCTAGTTGCGTTAGTGGTTGGAAGAGGACGCGGCATTAGGTCCACTTGCTGCTGGCCTGCCAGGCCATGGTTTTGTGGGGCTCTTTTCCCACCATTTCAACCTGTAGCTTATGTTGAACGTCTGCCTATACTTGAACTCTCATTAGATTTCAGTAAACTTTCCTTCAGGACTCAGTGTGGCGATGACTCCCTGCTATGACTAGTCCCTGGCTTCGTGGCATTCTTTACTTGTTCTAACTCTGCCTGTTGTTTTGTGAACAGGTCCTTCATGAAGCTTTCTTCTGAGTGAGCCTTCTCTTTTGTGGCAGATGTTGGGTATCTCAGTGGGATATCTCAGTTCATGTTCTTGGGGACTGTTTAGAGGACTTCTTTTGTGGTTGAACTTTCAACCAGCTTCAAGTTTCCATATAGATCTTTCAGTTCTCCCTGAGTCTGTGGAATTAGAAATTTATGGATGCCATGCTCATATCTCAACATTCCAAATTTCTTTTCCCTCCTATTAAAGTGTTTTTCCCCCTCTGAAGGAAATTTCCATGCAAGAATACATCTGTTTTCTTTCTTTTCTCTCTCTCTCTCTCTCTCTCTCTCTCTCTCTCTCTCTCTCTCTATCAGAAACCATCTGATGAGTTTTGAAAAATTTGTCTATCCATTTACCCACCATGACAGTTAAGAATATTTTTACCACATCAATAGATTCCCCTGTTTCCGTCCTACTTAATCCCTATCTTGTACAACCACTGATCGGTCTTTATGGATTAGCCCAATCAGTGATTTATATTAATAGAATTATTCGGCACTTACTCTTTCATGCTTGACTTCTCCCACCATGCAGACTGTTTCTTCCAGTTGCATGGCTCATCGGTCACCCCTCATTATTCTCTGGGTAGACGTCTTCCCCATTGAAGGACCCTTGAGTTTCTACTGTAAGTGGATCTTACAAGACTGCGACTCCTGCACAAAGCCTTATGGTTTCAAACAGCTCTCCAAGGTGTTGATGTCATTTTACACCTTGACCAGAAATGTATGAGGTTGTAATTTACGTCTTTGCCAACTGTTAGTTTTGTCCCCTTATTAATTTCAGACACTCTAATGGATCTATAGTAGTGTCTTATTGTTCATTTAAGCATGACACCTTATTTCTGGGCACTTTTTACAGGTGTATATTGGCCTTTCGTAGATTTTATTTTGTAACGTGTCAATTCAAATGCTTTGCTCATTATTTTGTGGGACTGGGGTGCTGTTGAACTGCAGAGTTGTTCATATGCTTTGCATTCAGATTCCTTGTGAGATGAGTCTATTGTGAGTCGTTTCTTTTCTTTTTCAGGCTCGCCATTTCATTTTCTCGACAATGTCTTTGAAAAGTAGTATTTTTAATCTGGATGAAATTTAACATCGACATCAACTTTTCTTGATGTTACATTTTTCTTGATCATAAAAATCTTTTTGTAGCCTCAGGCTAAAAAAAGATTTCCCCTGCATCCTCTAAGACTTACAATTTCAGTAGGTTGTTTTATTTTTCTTATAAACCTCTAGTTGTTCTAGCACCATTTGTTGCAAAGACTCTTCTTTTACCTCTGGATTTTACAATGTATGCTGGTCAAATATCAAATATCTACCATAGGATAGCCTGTCTTACTTCACTGATTTATATGCTTATTCGTAGGTTTGTATAGCACTGTATTATTGCAATTTTGTCACCATCCTTTATTTCAGAAATTGCTTATATTCATATTCAACTATTTTCTGTTTGAAAAGATTGCTTTTACTATTCCAGGTACTTTGACTTTCCATATAAACTTTAGAATATACTTGTCAATTTGCACGACAAGTAATACCACGAAGGGAATTAAAACTATTTGCTTATTTTTAGTTTATATGTATGAGTATTTGTCCTGCCTGTATGGAAGTACACCATGTGCATGCATTTCCCATGGAGGTGAGAGGATGGTATTGCATTTCCCAGAACTGGAGTTATAGACCATCTTGAGGTATCATGTGGACACTGGGAACTGAACTCTGTTCCTCTGCAGGGGCAACAAGTGCTTTTAACTTTGGAGTCATCTCCCTAAGCCCCTACTAGGGCATTTTGAGCACAGGACTTTTCCCAGGTTGCTAGCCTACTCCCACTCTCGGGCATACTCTTCCCTTTCTTAAAAATCTATTTCTGGTTTAAAAAAATTCTACCTAATGTTGGAATTGTGTATTCTGCTAATAAATTTCAAAGAAACGATCATCTTAACACTAGTGAACCTTTGAGCCCATAAGCATTATTTTGAACTCATTTGCATATGTTTAATGGTAATTTTGATATATAGCTCTTACAGAATGTTCAGCTTTATCTCTGAGTACCTTGTGTTTATGTTATTGTAGTTGTTGTTTTAAAATATCACCTGCAGCTATTTGCTGCTGGCATAGAGATACAATTTGATATTATATTTAAAGCAATTTTTTCTCTTTCTCTGTCCTCAGTAAACTCATTCTCTAATTCCAATAGGTTTTCAGCCTAGTAGTTTATGTAAGATATGCTTCATGTATGATCAGGTCATCTATTAAGAAAATTGAATTTTTTCCAATGTTATTATATTTGCTCTTTAGTTCTTTCCTTACTTTATGGTAGGCACTGTCTGTGACCTATAGTAAAATTCAGAATAAAAATGGTGGGAGAGATGTCTTTACCATGTTCTCTAACTCAGAAGCAAACTTAAAGGTAGTTTTTTATTATCATGTATGATGTTAGGTTTTTCTTAGATGCTTATTGGTGCTTAGTTTGTTGATAGCTTTCAAAAATTTTTGTTTAAAAAGTTTTTTTTTGTTTTTTTTTTGGGGGGGTATGGGTGTTTTGCTTCTCAAGTATGCCTTTGTATTACCTGGGAGGCCAGAGGAAGGCATCAGATCCCTGGAGACTAGAATTAAAAGTGGTTGTTAGCTGTCAGGTGAGTGGTGGGGACCAAACCTGGGCCCTCTGGAACAGCAAGCCGTGCTCTTAAGTGCTCAGCCATCACTCCAGTCTTCAACCAATTGTTGAGACTTGTCTTTTCCATTTCAGTTATCTTGACGTCAAAAGAATGGAAATATTATCAGCTAACAGACGCTTCATGAGATGCACTGCCTTTGTTCTCTCTAAGCCTCCCACAATTGCTGCTTGGGTGACTTTCCTAGGCCACATCACAGATGAAGCTCAGAAGGTTTAAGTCCTTTGTCCCAGGTTACCTAGTTAGTAGACCCAAATTCACTATTTGAAGCTTACTCTCTTTCCACCACATAGTTGCAGAATCTTGCACATGGTGAGAAGCGATTGTTGCATGGTGCATGGAATAATTTTTTGGTGACTGGTTGGTAGGATAAATAAATGCATGCATGCATGCATGCATGAATGAATAGTCTTTCTTCTTTTGCTTTCATGAATGGAACAGGTCCATCTAATGAGAAAAAAGCAGCTTGGAAGCTGGTGTATTGGGAAAGCCTGAGGGAAGGGGATCTAGCGGGTGGGGAGTACTTGCTTTAAAAAAAAAGGGAAAGGAAGTCTGAACTATAAATTTATTTGACAGGGTTGCATCTCTGTGGCTTAGACGTTGGCCACTTCATCTTGGCATGATTCTTATATAACAGAAGGATGGAGAAATGGCCGGAAACTATTGCTTCCTATTACATAACTCTTACTATGTGCCTGACGGCATTTCTGATAGTGAGAACAGAAAGTACTCCTCTCTCTTGAGTGAAAGTCTTCAAGCCTCTTGCAGGAGAGGCCTGGGCATCAGCCGTTTGGAGCGTTAGAGCACTGACTGATTTCCTCAGACAGCCTCAGGCTGCCTGCTGGTCCCATGTCTCCACACTTCTCAAACAGGAAGTATCTTATATTCACTTTCATTACCAACATTTTTTAAGACCTACATGTGTGGTCCTTTATGAGGGTTTTCTGGATTATTGGAGTGTTCTTCTCTAAGCCATGTCAACTTCAGCTTCCCTCAGTTTGGCATCTTGGTGACTAGAAATTGAAACAGTATTAGAAAAGTTCTTGTTTGTCTGGCTTGCTTGTCAAAGCAATCACTACACGACAGGAGCTTTAATCCTGCTCTTGAACCACTGTGTAGGACAGTTAGTATCAAACCTGAGAGCATCCTTGTTGGTAGTTCCTGCTATTGATGACACTCTCTTTGACCAGGTAGATCCTTGTTAATGTTCAGCAGTTGCTCTGTATCCACACATGAAGCCAAACACAGACTGGAATCCTCCATTGTCATTCTTCCTATGTACAAGCCCCAGCAACTCCTGTGGTTAGGATACTGCCAAAATCTCTCCAGAATCCAGTCACTCCCCCAACCCCTCCATTTTGCAATGTCTTCATGCAACCTCCCCCTTCTGTTTCCCCTCCTTTTGCTTTGTGTCTCTGTCATCCCTCCATCATGCATTTGCTGGAGTTAATATGTTTAAATATATTTCATGAAACTTAGCCTGTGCTGCTAGACCCTCCCAGGGTTTCCTGCTGTATTTAGAAGAGCCAATCTCTTCTTGGTGCTCTTTAAGCCAGATGTACTCTGATCTGGCCTCGTACCATTCTTGTTCTGGACAGTGTGGCCTTGTTTTGTTCCTCACACACACCTCACCTTAGCTACTTTGTTCTTATTCTTCTAACCACTTGAACAGGCGTTTTCTCAGCATCCTGGAGTGGCCAGCTTCATTAATGTTCAGGTTTCATCTCAAGTATCACCTTCTCCCTTGTCCTATCTAAAGCTACAGTTTATTCTTTCTTTGTCCTCTTATTTTCTCCACAGTCCTTACAGCTATTTCCGCTCTTTGGTCTGCCTCTACTTATTTCTACATTGACTGTCTATCTCAGGGGTTGACAAATCAGTGTGGGTCAAAACAAGCCTACTTGCTTTATAAGTAAAGCATTGCTGGTATATAGCCTGGTCCATCTGTCTGTAAAGTCTCAGAGCCTGCTTTGGCTCTCCAAAGGTGATGCTGAATTGTTGTGACACAGACTATCTGACTGCGAAACCTGACCTACTTACTATTTGTCTCATCACAATTATGTTTGTCAACCCTTGCTCCATCTCCCTCCACTAGAAGTCTTGGTAGCTAATGTTTCCTGCACTCAGTATAGTTTCAGGCCTATGATGGTCCTTAACTAGTATTAGTCAAATGGATTTAAGGAATGCGTGAATGTAGGGCATGACTAGTTTTGACCCTGAGTGTGATGTCTTTGAGCCTAGACTTCTTGTAGGCAGACGGGGTCCAGCATGATGTGTGTAATCCTGTACCTACATGCATTTACATGTCTGAAAATGAAAAATAAGTATGTCAAAAGGGACAGTATGTGGTTCTGCAGATACCCAGACCAAGGCTGTCTCTGTAATTTAGTAAGTCTCTAGCCTTCGAAAATATAGTCAACCTCCTCTGCCTTCTCTTCATTCTGAAATTGGGGAAGTTGATACTCATTATTTATGGTTCTCATGAACATTTTAGAGACAACACTGGTTGGTTTTTAAAACCCATTTAAGGTGTGGAAGGTTAGGCATGCCATGTTTAGTTTTTCTTTTTTTTCTTTTCAAGAAGTTTGAAGGAAAATACTAGAATGGAGTCCAGAGTAGACACTATCATTTGGGGGATTCAATTTAATTCAATCAATTTAACATTAACTACTTCTCATGTTCTAGGTACTAAGTGATATTTTGGGGAATGTAGAAAGTATGCAAGACAGATTAAATGCCTTTAAATCCTCAGGATCCAGTAAGTACATGACAAAGTACTATGTGCTGGGGAATGCAGAGATAAACAAGACATAGCCTTTCCAGCAGGCCTTCTGGGCTTCAGAAAAGATCAGTTTACCTGCTCCATCTAACAAGAGGATTAGAAGAAACAGGCAGGCAGAGAATACTCGGCCTTAGTCTCAGGTTAAGATGGAGAGACCTGCAGCATTGCTAGCCTCTTTGTCTTCCTATAATTCCTAGTCATAGTTGGTTTTATTTTACATGTATTTCATATACATATTACCTATTTTGGCATGACAAATATTCATTTTCCTAAGTAGGTGAATAAAATGGAGTAAATTAAAAGAATTAGACAAAGGTTTAGTTGTAGCCCTGGCAGTCCTGGAACTTGATCTGCCTCGAATTCATAGAGATCCACCTTCTCTTGCCTCCTGAGTGCCACCACTGACCTGGCTTCATCTTTTCATTTTTAATTTTCTTTTTTTCTTATGTGTGTTGGGTTTTGGCCTGCATGTATGTCTTTGTGTTACAGGTGTGCCTGGTGCCCAAGAAGGTAAGAAGAGGGAGTCAGCTCTGTAGAACTAGAGTTATTGATGGTTGTGAGCTGCCATGTGGGTGTTAGGAATTGAACTAGGTCCTTGGAAGAGCAACCAGTGCCATTAACTACTGAGCCTTTTCTCTAGGTCTGACAATTCCTTTTTATGTAGGAAGGGGGAAAGAATATGACCAAATATATGGATACAAAGAAGACTTCATATTTTTGTTTTATTTGTTATTTTTGTCTTGCTTTTGCTTATTTATTTTTGATTTTCATTCTTTTTTTTTGGAAGAGCCATAGGGAGAGAAAGAACACAAAGTTGGGTGAGGTAGGGAGGATCTGGAAGGAGTTGGTGGCAGGGAAAGAATATAACCAAATAATATTCTCTGAAAAAAATTTTAAGTTGAAAAATAAAAAATGAGAAAAATTTGAGAAGTTGGCTATGGATGTTAGTATGGCTAGCCACACACGGTTCAATTAGACTCATCTCCAGGTTTAGTGTACTAACTGAAGTAGGAAGGAACCTCTTTAGCCCATCTGTTTGTCTTGACAACATGTATACATTTTTTTGAGGCAGGGTTTCATGTATCGTAGGCTTGCTTCGCTCTCACTGTGTAATTTAAGATGATCCTCCTGCCTCCACCCCTATGTCCTGTGCTACCCAGCCTGGTTTGTCCAGTGCTAGGGCTTGAATTTAAGGCTTCTTGCAGGCTAGGCAAGCAATTTACCAACTGAACCACACTCCCATCTCAAATAAGGTATAGATAGATAGGGTGCTAGGGTTTTATGACACAGAGATGAGTAATTCATATGCTAGAATAAGCAATTTAAACGTGAATTGTTTTATTGCTCTGAGATCGCTCAGTGTTATATTGATTTTTCATGAATAAGAAATTAAAACATATAAGCTAAGTAGCTTACATCTCCCAACTGCTCAATGAGCATATTCTGTTTATGAGATACTAGCTGTTTCTCATTTAGGCAAAAGAGCCTATAACTTTGTGGGGAAAGAGTATTGATTGGTAAATTGTCAGTTATTGTAGAGATTTTTAAGACTTATGATTTACTCTTTATATCAAAGAGACTGTGATTTACTGTAATTTCTGGATTCAAATTTCAGGTCCGCCCAACATCTTGTTGTCCAAAGGCAAATTATTCAGTGTCTTGGTTTCTTCTTTAGAAAATGGAAATGACACTAACAATGGTTGAGAGGTTTGCTTGGGAAAACAGTGCTCAGTTAATATCAGGTGAGCAATAAGCATTGCCTGGACAGTAGAAGGGATTGTGCATAGCGGTTGGAAATACAATGTGGAGTGCTAAGGTGTATTTGTGCTTTCTAGAAGGAGACTTCCTGAAAATTTTCCTGGTGACTTCAGAAAAATGTTGTTATTGTGTGTTTTGGATTGATTCTCTGTGCCATCTGTTTACTTACTTTTGCTGCTCCTCTCTCCTCGTGGATTTATCAGGGAATCTAATATAATTTTGATTTTTGCCTAATGGCAGAAATCTATAGCACCGAAAGGGGCTATTTACAGAATCAAATGCCATTGTGTTACTCACACACCGTTAATGGAGTCAGGCGAGTCTGATACTGTCCTAAATGTGGGATGCTGCTGGTAACTAAGGAGTCATTCCATGTATCAACTCAGAGAAACTGAAGGAGAGCACCAAGGTACCCTGTTGGCTTTTAGTCACAGCTTACAATGCTGTGACTCTCATACCCCTTACAGCTACCTGTAATCAATTTGTTGCGAGCAATGGATATATTCATTTGGTCACTGGGTTGCTGGGTTGCAGCTATGTGTTAACCATATGTCAGACACTGAGAATAATGAAGCTACTGACACTCTTACCTCATGGTAGTACAGAAATATGTCTAGTCTCTATTGTTGGGGGCAAAAAATCTTAACTGATGTTTATTAATTAATTTCTTTCATATAATGTATTTTAGTCATACTTTTCCCTCCCCAAACTTTTCCCAAATTTTCATTTCCCTACCCACTCAGTATCACATTATCTCTTTCAACAAAACCCACCAACCTCCCAAAATATAAATACTCAATTACAAAATGCACACACACACACATGCATATACACACATGCGTGTGCACACACACCATGGAATCCTGATATGGGAGGTCCTTTTGTCTATGTGTTGCTTTTATTGGTTAAGGAATAATGAAACTAGTTTGGCCTGACATGGCAGAGTAGAGCTAGGTGAGGAAAACTAAACTGAATGCTGGGAGAAAGTAGGGGGAGTCAGAGAGAAGCCATGTAGCCTGGCCAAAGACAGCCGCCGGAACTTTACCCCGTAAGCCACAGCCTTGTGGCAAAAATGGAGATGGGTTAATTTAAGATACGAGTTAGCCAGAAATATGATTAAGCTATTGGCCAAACAGTATTGCAAATAATATAGTTTCTGTGAGGCTATTTGGGAGTCTGGGCAGCCGGGAACAAACAAGTGGTCTTCTTACTACAGAGTCCCTTTTGTTTGTTCTGGATGCTTTATATTAAGTGGCCTGCCCTAGAGTATGGTTGATATAACCAATAATATTCCATTGGAGAAAACTGATTTTCCATTTCCCTGCAGGCACTCATTGCAAATGTCTTTTCAGTTAGGGTCGTGGTTTTGTGCTCACTTCCCATTCTCAGAGCAGGGATACTGTCTGCTTTGAACCTGTACAAGTCTTGTGCATGCTATTATAGTCTCTTTAAGTTTATATGTGTTGCTGTAATAAGGCCGCTTATTGGTTCTCGGCCACTTAGCCCTGAAATAATCACATAGAAACTGTATTAATTAAATCACTGCTTGTCCCATTAGTTCTAGCTTCTTATTGACTAACTCTTACATATTAGTTAACCCATTTTTAGTAATCTGTATATTGCCACAAGGCTGTGGCTTACCGGGTGAAGTTCTGTCATCTCTGTCTGGCGGGGCTACATGGCTTCTCTATGACTCTGCCTCCTTCCTCCCAGCATTCAGCTTAGTTTTCCCCGCCTACTTCTGTTCTGCCCTGCTCTGCTTTAGGCTCAAAGCAGTTTCTTTATTAACCAATGGTATTCACAGCATACAGAGGGGAATCCCACATCATATGTACTTCAACCCCTTTGTGCATGTGAAACATTATTTCCTTGACATCACCCACCACTTCTGGCTCTTAAAATCTTTTTGCCTCCTGAGCCTTGAGGGGAAGATTCCAATAAAGACTTCTCATTTGCTTCCAAGTGCTTCAGAGTCTCTCACTCTCAGTACATTGTCCAGTTGTGGGTCTCTGTGTTGATTGCCATCTACTGCAAGAAGAAGCTTCTCTGATGAGGGCTGAGCACAATGTCAACTGATATTAACTTAATACCTTCCGTGTTGAACTCATTATTTTTCTACTTGATTTGATTCAACCCAACTCAACCCCTTTCAGATGATGTCAAGTCATCATTTTATGAAAATGTAACCTAATCTGCTTTGAGCACGACCGTGTTAAAGGCAAGGCCAGTGTGCCTCAGGGGCCTCCCCACAGCCTTGACTCTGGAAGAAGAATTTCCCTATGTGGAAGCTAAGGATGGCGTCTTTGCATCAGAAGTGATAGAAACTCAACTCCAATAACTTAGGCTAAAATGGAAGTTTACAAATGTTTCATGTGGATGTCGGAAAGGCACTGTGCATTCAGATTAAAGATGAGGGGGATATCACTGAGAGTAGTTTTTGTTTTATAGGTTTATTTGTTATTTAATTTATGTATATCTATGTGTACCTGTGTGAGTTATTTTTATTCTATTTTATTTATTTGTTTTTATGGGCATTGATCTTCTGCCTTCATGTGTGTCTATGGATCACTTGCGTGCCTGGTACCTGTGGAGGCCAAGAGAAGATTGGATACTCTGGAACTCAAGTCACAGAAGATTCTGAACCATTTGGGTGATGGGAATCAAATGTAGGTACCCTGGAAGAATTGCCAAGGCCCTTAATTGCTAAGCTACCTCTCCAGTTCTGCCTGTATGAGATTGACATGCACCACATGCGTGCACAGTGCCCATAGAGGACAGAGGGCATCTGGTTGTCTGGAGCTAGAGTTACTGGAGGGTCTGAGCTCCTGATAAGAGTGCTCAGAACTGAACTGTGGCTCTCTGCAGGTGCAGTAAGTGTTTTGAACTGCTGAGCCATCTTTTTAGACCCTGAGACTAACTTAAATTTTTTTTTGTGTGTGTGTGTGTGTATGTGTGTGTGTATGTGTGTGTGTGTGAGCATATGGAAGCTAGAGGAGGGTACCAGATGTCCTGTTCTATCACTCGTTGCTTTATTCCTTTGAAACAGGGTTAATTTCTGAATTTGGCTCACAGTTTCCGGCTAGGCTGGCAGCCAGGAAGCCCCAATAATCCTTCTATCTTTCCAATCCTTTCTTTGCTAGGTTTGTTGGAGCATGCAAGATCAATCCTGTCCTGTTACTTGGGTGGTGGGATCTGAACTCACGCCCCTTGCTACTTCAGCAGCAAATACTCTAAACATTGAGTACCTTTCCAGTTCTTGGCTTTCTTCTGCAAACTGGCCTCATTTTATTTCAGCTTACAGTTCCTCGGAGAGGCTTTGGCCCTGGAGTTCCACTTTCTATCATTGGAAAGCAAATTACTTGTTTAGGTCTTTACTGATAAAATACTGAGGAGAGCTCTGATTGTCCCAGTGTTACCTGCACCCAGTGTCCAAATAACAGAAGTGCGGAACTGGCCTGGTTGTACGATTACCTGGAAGATTCCTGCCAACATTCACAGAACATTTTGAATCACCGAAGTGAAGGAGCTCCCTGCTAAGTTCTGGTTGATGAATTGCTGACATGGTTCAATACTTCACATCTACTCCAGAAAATTGAGAAAACAAAATTTTGAAGGGCAGAGGACTTAGAAAAGTGGTTAAATATCTTTTTGTTTTGGGAATACTTTAGGTTACTAGGAAAATGTTAAGATGATGGAGATCTTTTCTGCTTACCCTTCATGCAACTTCCTCTGATGTTTGCGTCTTGCAGACTCACAGTACATTTGTCAAACTAAGGCGTTATAATAGCACAGAATCATTAACTAATGAGACTCTCTGGCTCTCAACAAATGCAATTATTCTGTTTCAGGATCCAATCTTACTACAAGGGCTTGTAAGCTTCCTCAGTCTCCTTTGGTCTCTGACGGCTTCTTCTCATTCCCTTAACACAAAGGGCAGGCCACCTCTGAGGATGCGGCTTCAAGACGGCTAATCTCAGTCTAATCATGAGACAATGCCACAGATATTCAAAACTTAGGGTCATTCTACTCATACTGTTCAAGTCTGGCACGGCTATCAAAAATTTACACAGGAAAAGTAGAAACTTTATCCCAGGACGTGTCCCCGTCCAGAGGTGCCCGTCATTACCAGTGTGCTGCAGGCCTTGTACCATCCACCTTCCACTTCTGCTGGTTCCCCTCCTCCTGCCCCAGGTTCCCAGTTCCCATCACTTTTATCACACAAGGGAAACCACCTCCTCTTGAACAACACTCACCTCGATAACTTTTGCTCTTGGCAAAACGGAAACACAACAAGGAACGAAACACCCCCTGGCAGAGCAGGTACCCTTAGGTGTTCTGTTGACAGAGGAAAAACCAAAGCCAAGCGGGAACAAAGGAAGAAAACAGGCACGGAAAGAAATATGCACCCTAGCTACCAGCTGATGCCTTTCCATCCCTTGTCTCACGCTCACTCCCTTCAATAACAAAGAAACAGAAATACGGATGGAGAAAACCCGAGGCTCAGAGAGGCTAAGTGGCTCATTGAGGGCCACACAGATGCCGTGTGGTAGAGTTTCCGCTCCAGTGGAGGATCACAAAGCTGGCATACAGATTCCTAGATGACTGCTTTCTTTCCCAAGTTGTCAAGAATGGTGAAATCAGCTTGCTGGTGAGTACCTGTGCCCCAAGCAAGCCCCATGGGTGACTTGAGAAGGACAAAGGGCTTAGATCCTTTCTTTTCTGAAGCCTTTTCTCTCACTGACACTGAGCACACGTCAAGCCAGCATCCTGGGCTGACATTCTCATGCTTGTGGAGTGAGAGCCGAGCGGGTTCTCGCAGCAGGCCTAGGGAAGTATATTAATTTCACAGAAGGGCTCTTGGCAACCTGGAGGTGCCTCCTCCCCAAATCATTTAATCTCATCTTTTGTCTGAGCTGAGAAAAGGCATTTTTCCCCCTTTAAATATCGTCTCCCTCCTTTTCCCTTTTAATCAGACTCTTTGTTGTAGGGGATCAGACCAGGAGGGGAGCAGGCAGTGGCCCACCAATCTTGGGAAATGATAAAGAGAAGTGCTTAGCAGGGGGCGACCCAGCCAGGGGAACCCCTGAACCCTGAGGCCTAATCTCCTGTAATGACCCCTGTTAAGAGTCCTTGTGAAGAGATGAAAGCAGGTTGGGCTTTGAGGGGCCATGTCCCTCCTACCCACTGTTCAGGGAAGCCTGAGTTGCTTTCTAATGGCTAAGTAGGGAGAGGACTTGTTTCAGCTGAAGAGTAGCTGCCTGTCAGAAAGCCAGAGGAAAGAGGAGGACCTGGAGGAAGAGGAGAAGGAGGAGGGGAAAGGTGAAAATGGGGAGGGGAGGAGGAGGAAAGGGGCAGTGGTGGTGGCCAGCTGTGGGGTCCAGGAGCTTCAGGTTAGCCCCAGCTCTCCACCTCATTGGGGTACCCCTCATCCCCAGCCTCATTCTTTGCAGGACGTCATAGATACTGACACTTAGACACCTAAACCGCTTGTATGTTGGAGAGACAGGCTCAGAAATGAGCAATGTGTGGAATAAGTTGAAAAGTGATAGAGTAGCCCACTGAATGTGGGGGACAGTGGTGTGGCTGGGGCAGTTTGTGGGGCCACTGGCCGTGGGACCAGGATTTATCCCTAGTGCTTGAACTGGTGTTTTGGAGCCCATTATTTTTGGAGGGATACCTTGCTCAGCCTAGGTATGGGGGGGTGGCTGGGTCCTGCCTCAGAGTGATGTGTCAGACTTTGTTGACTCCACTTGGGAAGCTTTATCCTCTCTGAGGAGTGAATGGGAAGCTGGGGTGGGGAAAAGGAGGAGGGGGTGGGAGGAGGGGAAGGAGTGGAAGCTGGGTTAGGTATGTGAAGTTTAAAAAACAATCTTTACTGTTTTTTATTAACTTATTATTAAAAATAAATTTAATAGTAAAAAAACCAACACATATAAACAAAAAGTAATAAAATAGAAAAAGAGCAGCCTTTTCAGGACAGTCGGTTATTTTGAGGGTTGGTACGTTGTCACAGAGAAGGGGATTGGAACCCACACTCATCTTGCACAGAGACACAGTTCCTTCAGTTTGTAGTGAGATTCTGGAGCAGATTCCTCAAGGCCAATGTGGATGAATCTGAGTAATCACCCAGCTCAGATCTTTGTTAGGTGGAGACTATGATTCCCAGAGAAGGGAAGTGATTTGGGGGGGTGGTGGCTGTAGAACAAGGTCAATAGCAGCGCTCCAGTGGAAACACCACATTCTCGCTGTTGAAAGCAAGCCCCACTGGAGGAGGATTGTGACCAAAGCTGCCCTTTCTTTCTGAAGCTGGATCTGCAGTATGTGTAGATTGGGAGACTCGTGGACACCTGAGAGCGTGGAGGAATGATCACACCTTCACTTTGGAATATTTCGATCATGTTTCTAGACGGTGTTTTCTTTAGAGTAGAAATGGAGAAATTTCAAATCTTAGCGCGGTGTGTTGAGGTGTGCTTGCACGGGATGACCTGGAGACTGTTTTCTGGACAAGGTAACATGAGTGGGAATGATGAATGATGGTGGGAAGAAACTGTCTGTTCTTAAGCTTGGGGCCACCAAAGTCATGTGTGTGTGTGCACGCGTGTGTGCATGTGTATGTGTGTGTGCGTGTGTGCTCGTGCACGAGGAGGTCAGAGGCTGACTTCGGGTGTTGTTTCTTAGGCACTGTCCACCTGGTTTTGGAGATAGGGTCTCTCACTGACCTGGAACTTGCAAAGAAGCCTGGCACTCGCTGGTCAGCAAGTCCCATGGGTTGACACTATCTTCCCAGCTCTGGGATTACAAGGGCCTGCCACCCTGCCTGGCTCTTTTACCTGGCTTTTGGGGGATGCCCTCAGGTCTTCATGCTTGCATGGCAAGCACTTTACTAAGTGAGCTATCACCTAAGCACACGGTTTCTGGCTTTTAAAATGGCATTTTTATTTATTTAATCTCTTTCTCTGTGTGCCTGTGTGCCTGCATGTGTGTGCCTGTGTGCATGCCAAAGTGTATGTGCAGCAGTCAGAGAACAGCTTGTGGGACTTGATTTTGTGGGATTTGTTTTTTTCCTTCCATTATGTGGGGTTCCAGGGATTGTACTCAGGTCGTCAGGATTGGCAACCTGTGCTTTCCTTACCAACCAAGCTAGCTCACTGGCTCCAAGAGCTCCACTTTTATTAGCAAATTTTAATGTCTTTTCTGTTATTGAAATTCTGGTTTTTATTGGGAAAAGGGTCTTCTATCTGTTCTGATGACTCATGTGGGTCATTGCTCAGTCATCAGCCAGACACTCACATAGAGAATGAATGACGGTTAATATGGCTACATAGAGAGGGTGGAGCCCTGCTCTTGCATTCTCTCTTCTGTTTCTTACATCTTTGAAAAGAGATCTATTTTCATCACCCAGAGTTTCCATTTGAAGAAATTAAGGCTCAGGGGTAATTTGTCAAGTGTCATTAGCCTAGGAAGTAGTTTAGGTAGCCACTGGGACACACACCTCCAGCCAGCACATAAAACAACCCTTCCTTGACCTGCTTCATGAAACCAGTCACAGAAGAAAGCCCACAAGGCCTCAACCATAAACAAAGAACTACAGGCAACTAGAGAAGGCTGAGCGAGGGAGAAGTAGTCTTCCCCCAGGGAGAGGACTCCATGCTATTGTCATTTCCTCATCATCTGCTCATTCATTTGGGAACTCAGTATTTATTTGTTGAGTGTCAAAGAAAACACCCTTTGTTGGATGGAAAAACTTTGACTTTTTCAATCTTCTTTTGTTAGACCTTTTTGCTACTCTCAGTTGTATCTAGCTCCTGAAGACCCAGAAAAGCACAGCTCTGTACTTCTTGCAACCACTTATCTTAATTTCTCCTCTCATGAAGGACAGTGTGTGATTCCAGAGTGCCTCTGACTTTTCCATGATCAGTGGGAAGGAGGAGAGCTGTATCTTATTAGGTGGATGCTGTGTAAGGCTCTGGATGTATGAGAAATGAAATTCCAAACATCTAGTGGCACATCTTGTATCAGGGAACTAGGCTAACACCAAGTTAAACCACAGCATTCCCCATGCTAATACCAGGTCTGCTTGGTCACAGACCAATGCGTTGTGGAGAAGCTCTGCTATGGTTCTTGAGAGCTCAAAGTATTTGTTATCCTCCACTTGGCATATTCAGGATTAATTGCTCTGAGTACTTTCTTTCTTTCTAAAGAATTCAAGAATACTGTGCATTTAGCAGGTAGTATTTAATACTTCAATAAAAGGTAATTGCAGACAATGAGATTTACACTTTAGCTTGCAAAATTTAGTTCATTTATTCAAGTGACAACGAACATCTGCTTAACTCATACATTTTAAAAATATATATTTAATCCTGTTTATATCATTTACATTCACTCTTTCTTCCAGAACCTCCCCACCTATTCCTAACTTACAACCTTTCTTTCTCTTTCTCTTTAAGAGACAAACAAAACTCAAATATACATTAAAAAACCAAAAAATCCAAGAAACACACACACACATACACACACACACACACAAAACCTCCACAGAAACAGAAAATCAGAAACTGAAAAATGCAAAGACTCAATAAGAAAAAAAAATACCCCCAAAAGCAACAGAAAACAAAAAGTCTACAAAAATACACTGTTTGTTTTGTGTCTGACATCTGGGCATGGGGCCTCCCCAAAATGTGGTTAATATACTGAGTGATATTGGAGAAGACTAAGTTTTCCTTTGTAAGCAAGTGTCAGTTGAAGATAGCTTCTGGGCTAGGGGTGGGAGTCAGGGCCTACTTACCCCCTGCTTTTCTACTCTTTATGTACTATAGTGTGAAATAACCCTCAAGTTAAAAATCCCAAAGAGAATCTGTATTTTCCAAGTATCTCGTTTGTGAGTGGCTTTATGTTAAACCTCTTACTTATATATTGTCTCAGTGAATCTTCACCGATGACTCATTTATCACCACCATTGGACAAGTGAAGAAATGGAGGCACTTAGAAGTTGATTTTATTAAGCTACAGTTGGAAAGTGGTGGAGCCAGAATTTGGATGTGGGCAGTCTGAATCCAGACAGCTGGCTCCTGACCACTGTGGGCTTCCCACTACAGCTAATTGCTACCTGCAGTTTCAGACGTGAACACAGAGGTGCAGAGAGATGAAATTATCTGACCGAGCCACACAGCTAGTGAATGGCAGAGCCAAGATTGGATCCTGGGCTTTTGAGGCTGAAGTATGTATTCTTTTCATCGTGCAAGGACTCCTACCTGCTACAGTACTGTAGGCAGCATGTGGCAGGAGGGATCTAGTTTCAGCCACTGCTCATTTACTCTGCATTTGTATCTCACAGAGTTAAAGCAACTTTCCCAGAACACACAGCGATTTATGTGGGAGCTCCGGTTCCCACCCTTCCCCCTTGCGTTGGCCCCTCGCCTAAAAAGCCGTCGTTTTCCACTCTTCCTCTTGGTAAATCCTACTCATCACTCAGATCTCAACCCAAATGTTGCTTCCTTGGCTGGTGGCCGGGGAACTATCTCAGAATCTCTGAACTGGCTTAATATCCCTTTGCCAAGATTTGTAGAACACCCTTTAATTTTACTTTTAAGTGATGATCTATTTGTGTGATTATTATTATTAATGTCTGTGTTCTCTCAGTTGTCCACACTCTGAGGCCAGATCCCATGTCAGTGATACTCATTAGCATGGCTGCCTGCAGAATAGCTTAGAGTATAGTTCAGACTCTAGGCTGATAGTTATTAGTCTTGTAGTAAATACACACGCTTGCATTTATAAATGATAAGTGCGTATGCATATATATATAGTACATGTATTATGTATTGAATAAGCATTATATACAACTAGGTCATTTGATTACTGCATCAATCACAGCGTGTCAATTAGCAGCATGATGTCTTGCAACTCCCTGTTTACTTATTCTTGGCAGTCATTGCTAATCAATCACCACGCTCTCTTCTCTCGAGACCCAAGGGAGCCTCAAAACCCTTTTCAAGGCAATGCTCCAGGCATCGGGCTTGGCCTAAAAAAAATGAAACTTGGGCATCTTAAGTGAAGAGACTTTCTCACATATTATGTAGGACTATAGTTTTATGAAATTAAAACCAATCAAGGAACCAAAAACAAACTGGTTCTTGGTGCCCTTTTCCAGAGACCCTGGTTAGCTATGGTTCTAATACAGTAACAACCATGGGCTAAGCAAAGGGTATCTACTTTGATTGGTTCTTATCTAGCATGTCCTTGTGTCATGCAAGTCCTGTGATGTGTAAGGCAGGGTGGGCACTGAGGATACAGAAATAATAAGAAGATCGAACTTGGTTGCCTAGTAACTCAAACAGCGAAGAAGATAGGCAGTCTAAAGAACTCTTAAATGAGAACAATTGTTATGAGTTAATTTGTGGACCTGTGGAAGTTTTAAAGGGAAGATAGAATTGATTACATCACTGTCCCAAGGTTATAAGCCAATAAGTGTCAGAATCAGGTAAAAAACAAACAAACAAACAAAAAAAACCCCAAGCTTAGCACATTAAGTACAAAAACAGAACTGTTATGCTTGTGCCTTGGTTACTAGTTTATTGTGGTGATTCCCAACTGGTGTGATGTTGTGTCCCCCATCTAGGGAGAAGATTAGAAAGATCCTATAGATAGCATTGGTCACACATGTGTGTTGCTCCTGGTATTTAGTAGGTAGAATCCAGGAATCCTGCTTAATGTCTTACAGCACACGGGGCAGTATCTACTTTGACCATTTTAATATTAATAAAAAAATGATCTGTTTCAGCATGTCAATAGTGCTGCGCTGAAAACTGTTGCTTTATGTCATAGTTTGGCTCAGAGCCTGGGACAGAACAGGCTTCACCTGCATGTTTGCTGATTTAAGTTAACATTATCAAATGGGTGCCCATGTGCACATATTCATGCGCATTGAAATACGCAGGGGTAACGGTCTTTGCGAACAGCTCCACTTAAATCCTGACATTCTCCCACTCAGCAGAATCGTCAGCATGTGCCTCCCTTGCTTCCTGCCATCTATAGCTCTGGGAGGTTTCCTCTCACTCATTCTACTCCATGTCTTATCTCCTGTAATTACACTATCTCCTGGCTTGGCCGTCATCCCATGGGTAGGAATTTCATGTTAAATCCTCCAGTTGCTGTGCTGACTTAGAAAGATTTGGAATGTTTGAGTGTTTTTTCTTTCTTGTTGCTACCCCATCCTGTTGGAATTCCATTGTATCATCCCCTTGCTTTCGTAGCATGATTGCATGGTGTGGGCTGGCAGGGGGCTCAGTACGTACTTTGGACAGTGAGCTGCCTTGCCCTGGCCCACCAAAGACAACTCCCTAGATAATCAGATCCATGTCAAAGCTTACTGAATGAGGTGGCTGTAGCTGAGAGCCTGGCTTCCTGTCTAGAAGGGTATACATTTCTGAACTTGGATATGGTGGCTCAGAAAGGCCTATCTCCCGCTGTAAACAAAATGGACTTTATAAATCTGACCCGATTACATTACCTTATATCGGATATCCAGCTGACAGCTGGTGCTGAGCTCTCTTCATATCCTCAGCCCCTGTTATGCTCCTGGATTTTTAAATTAAAAAAAAAAGTTAGTGATAGCCACTTAAGAGCTTTGCTCATTTCCCCAATTCCTAAATCCCTCATTTTTAGCCCATAATTGCCTTTGGTGCAGCTGACATTAGAGAGAGGAGAGAGGAAAGAGGAACACCTACTTCCAAGGTCTGTCTTAGCAAGGGAGACATCTTTAGGACAGACTTGGGGAAGAAGGTCTCATTTGGATCTGCCTCTTGGCTTCTCCAGTGAACCTGCAAGCCTTGTGTTTGAGTCGGTCAGACTCTGAGTACAAGAGCAACCCAGAGAGAATAGAACATCCTGGAAATATACTCATATTTGGATTTTTGTTTCCAGTTGACTTTCCTGATCTTTTAAGAGGTTATACTCCATCACGCCTTACATATCCACTGGCTTGTTAAGGCAAGTGTGGACACCAGTTAAGATTGAGGATTGCTTGGGACTGGCTCCCACCCTTGTTTCAGATAGGATTTTCTTGGTTAGTAAGTATCCATTAGGATATTTGACAGTATCCATTTGGATTTACAATATTATACACAAGGTTATCATCAAATGCAGCCGCTCACCCCATCCCCCTATTTTCCTTGACTTTGTACTATCTTGCCCCTTGCCCCTATTTCTTCCTGATTTTGTATTCTCATCTTTTGTTTCGGAGAGACAGTTCCTAACTTACCGTGCTTTGACATAACTTTCCAACCTGTTGATCATGCAGAATTCGTGGTGCATTTAGTAGCAAGCATACTTCTAGTTTTCAATTTTAATATTTACTGGGGCTAGTGACCTAATGTATGTTACCTGCTTGGTTCCACCCTCCCTCCCTCCTTTATTTCTTCTTTTTATACAGTGTTCGGGACTGAATGCAGAGCCTTGTGCGTGCCAACTGATTGCTTTACCATCGAGCTCTACCCCCAACCCCCTGCAACGGAGTTGTAATCACATGACACTAGCATAGGTTCAGAAGAATTTGCCTTTCATTTTTTTTCTGTTTTGTTTCCTACTTATATTTTAATTATTTTTCTCTAAAAGAATCTGCTTTCTAGGTAAGAATGGAACATGGATGTCCTGGGGTGTGATCTTTCTTTAGGCACTGTCTTCTGGATACAGGTATTTATCTTGTGATATAAATTACTCTATAGTTTTTAAATGCATATGCAACCTGTACAATTTTCATCATTAATCAAGTACGTTGCCCTGAAAATGGATATAACAAATGATGAGCTATTATCTCTTCAAACACTGTGACATACTTGAGCACTTACTGCTAATGAGGCTCTCAGTGTCCTAGCTCGTGACCCCCGGTTTGTAATGATAAACACACAAAGAAGTTGCTATTGTCATCTAATGTAATAGAAGAAAACATTTGTTCAACAGCCCCAGTGAGTTAGGGAGTATGCAATGTGTACTCTACACACACATACACACACACCCACCCACCACATTTTTATCCTTCCTAGCAAAATACCCTGGATTCTTGGACTTTCTTGTGTAGATATGACGTAGTGATCCCTGTTGCCTCCACAGGCTCTTCCGTTCTGTGGCTCTTCTGCTTCAGTAGCTGTGGGACCCTCCCCCCACAGAGCCAGGCATAGAGATTGCTAATGCTCCACATAAAATGGGCCTGTTTGCAGACGAAGTTTCAGTTTGTATCTCGCCTCTGCTCTGAGAAATGCAGAGCTTTGCCTCGCCTCCTAATTCTTCCTCGGTCCACTTCCATGTTCATTATACAAAATCTGAATTTGTAACAATGCTCAAAAATCTCTCTTCACAAGATCCCATTCTTTCATAAATTCCCATTACAATACAATTTCCTGCTTTCCCACAAATAGCACAAACTCCATGAATTTAGCTGACTCTGAAGTTCTATGGCTTTTGCTGCCTACAGCTATCAAGTATCCTCTCAGTTCATTCAATCCTGTTTTCTCTGCCACAGTCCTAATCTTTCCAACTTTGATTTCTCCCTGCACTGTTGCAATCAAGAGGAGTGCTCAAAGCCAGGCATGGTTTGGTTTCTTTATGCATACAGTTTGCATTTAATCCTAATACCACCTTTGCCCGTAGGAAGTGCTTGCGTATTCATCTTTGGAGAGAAACCGAGGCACCGAGAATTTACAATTTTATTCTATAGCACAAGTTGTTTCAGAGGCTGGGCTTCAACCATGGCTGTCTGACTCGAAGAGCATTGTCTCAGACCATCGCTGCTGCTGCTTCAGAATGTATTCAGGAGCCTCCCAGCTGCTTCCCTTACATCTGTTCTTGAATTTTGAAGAAGCCATCTACCATGCAGCTTGCTTACAGTTATTCTGTAGGCAATACACACCCGATGCTGTACAACTTTGCATTGTAGCACAGCGGGTTACAGGGTGTTGGGCAGGCTGGGCAAAGCAATCTTCTACCGGGTTCCACTCCAAGCCTGTTCCAAGGCTGTACATTTGATTTCTGGACTTACTAATCACATACAAATGCAAGTTCATATCCTTTGACCTCCTTCTTCCTGTTTTCTCCTCCTTCCTATGCTTAAAGAGTAGATTTAGCTGGTCTTTTGGTAACAACAGCAAAATAGCCGTAAAAGTCATGGGTGAGATGGTTCATGAGACTGCTGTAACAACTCCGTTGTGTGTGTGTTTATCAAAACACTGTGTGTATGTGTGTACTCTAAATACGTGCAATCAAATGTTTCTTCTGATTGTCACCCTGATCTCAGTAGCTTTGTCTGTTTTAAGTATTCTTTCCCAGTTCCTAATCCATGAGTATAAACTCTTCATTCCTTATTTTAAATACAGGTCATATCTACCTTCTAACCTCATCTTTCTCTGGCTATTCTTGCCTGTGTGCTTGCTGTTGGTACCCCTGCTATCTGACTATGTTGTAAATATGTCATGCTCTGTTCTGCCACAGACCTTCAAGAAAGCCTTCCACCTGGATTGTCCAAATGACTTTCCTCCTTATCCTGGGTTCCAGATGACACTGCCGATAGCTAATCCCTAATCTTGGGTACCAATGGCTTTTTTTTCTCTTTCTTTTATTCAGAACTCCTTCATCCTTCCTTTTGTCTCTGCTACCCAGCACTGCAGTTAAGGTGTGTATGACCAAGCCTGACTTTTTGCATGGGTACGGGGGATTAGAACTCAGATACCTGTGCTGTGGTGCAAGCTTTCATACCCCCTGATCCATTTCTTCAGCCCCACTTTCCTATTTTTTTCCTATCTGATATCTTTTTTTTAAAGACCTTTTTCTTTTTTTATGGCGTTGGCGTTTTGCCTACATGTATGTCTGTGTGAGTGTGTCGGGTTCCTTGGAGCTGGAGTTACAGACAATTGTGAACTGCTGTGTGGATGCTGGGAACTGAACCCTGGGTCTCTGGAAGAATAATCCGTGCTCTTAACTGCTGAGCCATCTCTCTAGCACCTCCATCTCATTTCTTAATGTCTTTTCTGAAAACATGCCCCAAAACTTGAGTTCAGCCTGTTTAAAATGGTGTCTATTATCTTCTCTTGTGGGCTAACAACTGACCCTGTGTTTCTACAGTTAATGGATGTTTTATCCACTGAGGCACCTGTGCTGCAAATCTCCTCCATCCTCCAGATCTTTGGGTCCCATCAGGTCTATTTGTGACCTGGTTTGGACACATGCCATCAGTCATACGAAATATTGCTATAGCCCCCTGAATGATTTCCCTTCTGTCTCATTCTCCACATTCCTCTTCACAGAAGGAACCAAGTCAAGTAGGTCCACATGGTGGGATCAATTTATCTCAGAGGCGGGCATTCCACTGCGGTGGAAGTGGCGATGGCAAGCTCTTGGTGACTTGTGGCTGTAAATTCTCCTCACCTAGGACCCCCAGCACCACTGTGCTGTGAGAGACAACGGAAGGGAAACCAGCAGTGCCTGTAGCCGCCATTGTCCTTTCCTACTGCCACCTCTTAGAATTTAGGACACTATAAATTAGGTGGAACTCAAACTTCCCTTACATATTTTTTTTTAAACAGCACATTCATTTGAAATTGACCTTTGAGGTCATAGTAGATCTGTAAACAAAATTCACAACCTCCTAGTAGGACCCAACCCGCTGTCTCTTTGGGAACCCACTCCTTGTGTGTGCAGCAATGGTTGAGTTATAGCTCACGTGACTTGCTCTGCCCGGTGGAGTCATGCAGGGGCAAATGAAATTATTACTGGGAATTTATTTGTTTATTTATTTACCTTTTGACTTTCTTTTTCAAGATAAAGTCTCACTATGTAGCCCTGGCTGTCTGGGGAACTCACTATATAGACCAGGCTGGCCTTGAATTCACAGAGGTCCACCTGCTTCTGCCTCCTAGGTGCGGAGACCTGAGCCACCACACCTGGCTGGGACTTTAAATCTTAAAGGTCGACATAAAATGGAGGAAGGGGCTTGCTAGAAGGTAAGGGCACTTACTGCTAAGCCTGATGCTCTGGGGTTGATCTCTGGAACCCATACTTGTGTACACACACACACACACACACACACACACACACACACACACACACACACACACTAAATAAAGTGTGAGAATGGTTCTTTGGTAACCATTACCAAAAATCTGTAATGGTTAGTGTTAATTATCAGTGTAATAGAGTTGGCACTTGCCTAGGAAGCAAGTCCCTAGGCATACCTGTGAGGGGTTATCTACATTAGGTTAACTGAGGTAAGACGTAAGAGGACCCAGGTAGCTTCATGCTTGGGCTGAGGTCCTAGACACCACAAAAAGGAGGAAGCATGCAGAAAGCCAGTTTTCATTACCCTCTGCTTGTTGACTGAGGATACAATGTTACCAGTTGCCTTGAGCTCCGGCTGCTGCCACCTCCCTGCCATGATGGACTGTGTTGGTGAGTCAAACCATTCCTTTCTCCTTTAAGTTGCGTTAGGACATTTCACCACAGCAAAAGCTAAGGTTACTAATAAAATTCGCTGCCCCCATGGGCGCACCCGCATCCAGTGGATTAGGTGACTTCGCATGCTGACCCTGCCGTGACTCCTTCCCTCACTTAGATTCTGCTTCTAAGCCTGGATCTCCTGGCCCCATCCTCCTGGCTACTGTGTGAATCACGGTGCCTATAAGTCCTTCTTCTTACTCCCCACTTTCTGGCTTTTTCTTTCCTCCTTTCTTCTCTTTCTCCTCCTTCTGTTCTTTTGCTTATGTTATAGAATGTGGGTTTCAGTTTCTGCAACCGTAGAGTCCCAACAGAAGCAGAAATCAACTTATGAACCCCTCCCCCCAGGTTGAGAGATGGGAAAACTGGTCTCTCAGGAGCTTGTCCCGGATCATACAGTGAGCTAGTGACAGAATATGAGCCCCAAGGATCTTGTCTCACTCCTACTTTAATGCTCTTTATGGAAGAGTAGTTCAAAATATGTGTCAAGCTCTGGATCTCCTCCTGGGAAGACTTGCTTTCAGCCCTTGTTTTCCTGTGTAACTTTGGGATGGGGACTTGGTCTCTTTCAGACTCAGCTCTCTTACTTGTAAAATGGGGGTGATACCAGCATTTACACTGTGGGTTGCTGGGATGGAATTACATCACATTGCATCTATAGTGCTTTGCCCAAGAGAGATAGATGCTAGTAACCCCTTCTACTTATTCTTTCTACAACACCCACTAGGTGTTTAGGAATACTGCTTTAAATTGCTTATAATTTCCAACACAGTCACAGAATACTGTAATTGTATCAGCTGAGTGTTTCCCTAGCTGAGGAAGTTTTATTTAGATGTCCAGTGTGCCTCATCAATGGTTACCAGGAAGGATACTCATGGCTTGGTAGTCAATACATTTAATTCTCTTTTCATTATGAAAAAAGAAAGTCATTAAAAAAGGCTGTTATATTCTTTCTTTTTTTTTCCTGACCAATGAAAAGGACATCAAAGTCCAGTGTTTGACAAGAGGACCAGTTGGTTCCATTCAGGGGCACATTATGAATTGTTCCTTTTCGACAGGGGGAGCAATTCATTACATTTTGTTTATGTAGCACCTCCTGAGGGCCTGTTTCTAAGTGGCTCACAAAAGTCTTGCTCTCACTGGGACACACTTGTCCTTTAGGGTTCCCAGGGATTGAAGATCCTGTGTGCAAATAAAATAAACTCAGCCTGAAGGCCAGTAATTTAGATTAATAAAGAGCTATGTTTATATAACTGTGTTAACAGAATTCTACATGGCAAGTCAAATTCAATTTTCTCAGGCTGTACGACCATTTCTAAACAAGACTTGGCCAAGAATGTCTAGTTTGTGAGTGCCCAAAACAAGGAGTAAAGTATTTTCATAGTCTTTAGATCTCTGAGAGTCTATTTTTGTGGCTCTAGTTTCTCAGGAGATCATGGTGCAATTGAAGCGGCATGAGTATGGAACATTCTGTGTGTGCAGGAATCTATTCATGTCCCTGGACACATCTGTGCTGGCTAGTTTTACATCAGTTTGATACAAGCTAGAGTCGTTTGGGATCCTCAGTGGAGAAAATGACCCCACTAGATTGCTTCGGGATGCATTTTCTTGATTGATGACTGATATGGGAGGACCCAATGCTCCCCACTGCGTGCTCTACAAGGAAGCAGGCTGAGCATGCCGTGGGGAACAAGTCAGTGAGAAGCACTCCTTCATGCTTCCACTTCAATTCTGCCTCCAGGTTCCTGCCCTGACTTGCCGCAGTGATGAGCTGTAATATGGATCTATAAATGAAATAAACAAACCTCTTTCCTCCCCAAGTTGCTTTTGTTCATGGGGTATGATCATAACGATAGAAACCACAACTAAGACGACACCCATTCATCCTCTTGTTTTCACATCATCCATGCGTGCGTGTGTTTATTATAAGACATCTCTTGGGCACATGGTAACATTGGCATTCAACCTCTTTTGCTTCTGACACCTCTAGTAAGAGAACCAAGTAAAGAAAAAAAAAACCCAGAAGATGAGAGATTCCTACGTTGAAAATGCCCGGGAGCTTTTGTGTTTATATTTGTATTGTTTAAGTTTATCCTATTTTTCTTCTGAAAGTACTGAGATCTGGAAGAGTTATGGCTTTCGACAGTTGTAAAACTTGCTCAAATGAACAGAAATGCACTTCTATGGGTTATATAGTCGTACAGGTATGAAGTGAGAGCTTTTTATGTTCAGAATTTTATTGCACTGGGCACAACACTGAACTGAAACTTGTGAGTTTACATGTGTGTGTTTACATGTGTGTGTGTGTATGTGTGTGCGTGCATGCATCCATTTGATATAAATGAACAAGGAAATGGGGGCACTGGGAAGTTATGGAATTGCTTGCATCACCTGAAGGAAGAAAGTGAAGCCTCTGGCCTTCCTATGGTCTCATGCTGCCTCCCCAGAGAACACATAGGGTCAAAGCTGTCACCTATTGCTAATGGCATTCAGTGAGAGGCATCCTGGCTTCCTTCCCGTTTTCTTCCAAAGTTTCGATGAGAAGAGTAAGAAAGGAAAACCACAACAACAACATAAATAGCGGAGGAAGGACTAGGTTCGGAGAAGGGTCTTGGGAGTGTATGGTGGTATGAAGATAACATTTTGAAACAGGGCTGGGAGCCTGGGAAACACAAGCCTCCCCAAGACTGCCTTTCCCTTTGACATTTCTGGAATGGTTGTGGGCCAGATATTTTCTCTTCACTCAGCCCTGACTCAGCAATGGGAGAGTCTTGTGCTCTTCTGAGAGCTCTTTGCAGACCCTCTGGGAAACTGTTCTCTCTCTGTTGGCTGGTCGTCATTATTCATATCCCTATCTGGATACATACTGAGCTCGAATGTGGCTGCATCTCATCACAGGTGACCCAGATAACAGTGACATTCCACACACAGTGTCTTCTTCCAGTCTAAATCAATTTACCAAAGCAGTTATATATTGTCTTAACTCACAGCCTCTTTCGTTTTTGAGCACCTAATTGAGTTTCAGGTAATGTGCTAAGTGCTGGTTTGCACACGTAAAAACAAAGTTCTAATCCTCAGGCACCTTTCGGTCCGTGATGGTATATCATGTGTGTGTGTTTGTACGTTGGGCATCTGGCACAGAAGAGAATGTTCTAATACCGTGGTATTGTGTTGGGCATCTGCCATGGAAGAGAATGCACAGAAGAGAATACTGTGGAATTGGTGTTATGGTAGAGGTGAGGTGGGGCTCCATGAAAGAAGTGTGGAACTCAGATGGGAGGATGGATGAGTGGTGTTAGGCACTTGCCTTTCTCCCCATCCTCTTTAACTCCAGCCTCCGACAAGCCCTTCTTAATGCTCAGAGGAGGTTCCCCATAATTTTTCCCATGTGAATTTCTTCGAGTCCTCATGTTTCAACTCCAAAACTACTTCCTTGAAGCCTTCTCCACTGCCTTCACATAACATGATTCACTTGTGCAGGTTTCCCTTTCCAGAACGTTGACTTCTCAACCACAACTCAGCATCCCTTACCTTTGCACAGTGTGTTTTCTGCATCTCTCAACCCTTTTAACTTTTTACATTCAGTTCACCACTTAGTGGGGTGGTTCTCAACCTGTGGGTCTTGTCCTAGTCACAGGGTTCACATATCTGATACCTGGGTACAGATACCTACATGTTAGACATTATGATTCATAACAGTAGGAAAATTGCAGTTATGAAGTAGCAATAATTTTATGGTTGGGGTCATCACAACATGAGGAACTGTATTAAAGGGTCTCAGCATTAGGAGGATTGGGAAACAAATGTTCTAGCACCGATCAACTTGATACATTCTGAGAGAATCATACACAATGCTACTTTATCTTGCTGCACACTGTAGGAAGTTCTGTTTTTACTGTTGTTGCAAAGATGAAAGTTCTGTAGCTAACAGATTATCCAAGACATCTTGATAATGCGTAGAGAGCTGGAGTTTGGAAAAGGGCTTCATCCTTTATCCAATGCCCCAGTGTTTTGAAGACCCACCCTACTCAATTTCATGTTTGTTAAAAGCTGAAACATGTACTTGGATAAAGATCCAAATATTACCTCATCTGATATCACTCAGTGGCATTTCATTCCAGGTCTTCAAAACCCTTTGACTGTCCTGATGAAAGGGTATCTCAATCCTACTAAACACAAGTGTGCTGTTTCTATATTTTGCATGTTTAAAGAAACAGGTTCCTGAGGAACAAGGCAGAGCCTTTAGCTGTCTCTGGTTGGACTGTGTGTTGGTCTGGATGACACTAATCCGTTAGTATCCAGGGGATGTCAGCTCCCCCACAGTCTCTATCTGTCTGGGGCCACCATCAATAAAGCCATTTAAACAAATCTGTACATTTGGGGGCCGGCTGGCAAGGCACGTGCCATGGAGCACCCCCGTTCCAATAATCAAACTCTTGTAAGCTGTGTTGAATGAGATTCTTTCTCCGGGGACCAGTATATGTTTGTTTGTTGGCACGGTCCTAATGACTTAAAGAAAATGCCGGAAACCAGTGCTGCACTCTTCTCTGAAAGGAACATTGGTCCTTTGTTCAAGCCATGCATTTGCAGAACCGCTTCTGAGTAAGTCCTTGGAATTCCTCATGGTTTATATGTCTTTGTAAGCTCCTGGCATTGAAGAAGCAAGGGTTTTCTTTTGCTTTTTTTCTCTCCTCAATGAATTCAACATTGTATTGAACACACCCTGACTCAATTTTGATAAAACCAACAACTTACAAAGCCAGCTTGGGTGGAAAAAGTAGAAACAGGAGTAAAATTTGATATTGTTGTAGATTATTTGGCTTTCAAAGGTTAAGAATGCGCCTATTTAGACTGCAGCCCCATTTCTACCAGTTTTTCTTACATTTTCTTTGTCCAGGAATAGTATCATGTTTGTCGCAGTAACTTTGGTGCCACTGAGAGCTATAATGTTTAAAAATATTTTCCATGGCACCTACACACAGTCTATATTTTGATTTTTTCCCCCCTAGTAAGTCAATTGGCCAAATTTGAGGGGGGCTTAAAAGGGGGAGGTTATGGAGAATGATGTGAAGTTTCAAACTTGACTCTCTGTCTTTCTGGGATATCCCCCTCCCCCTGCACAAAGTGCGACTTGGAAGGCACTTTGCCCTTTGTAATTGCGAGGTGCGTTGTCAGCAGGGTTCTATTCTAGGTACTTCACAAGCATCTGCTCTCTTTCCTTTGCATGTCTTCTTGGATAGGTAAGCACCCAGGATGGCTAAGAAGTAAGTATATAAACTGTATTGTTTGTTAAGGCTACTGGATAGCGAAACACCACACCTTGGGCTTAAACAACTGACATTTCTAATTCTGCAGGCTAGAAGTTCAAGACCAAGGCTTTGGCAGGATTGGTGCTGTTATTTTTCTTTTCTTTAAAGATATATTTTTAAAAATGTAAGTATTTGTATGTGCATGCCTGTTGGTATATGTACCATGTACATGCAGGTGCCCAGAGTAGCCAGAAGAGGGCATCAGAACTGGAGTTACAGTTGGATGCCAGCTGACTAATATTGGTCCTGGGAACCCAACCCTAGGGTTCTGCAAGAGCAGCAATTGCTCTTGACCACTGAGCCTCTCTTTAGCCCCTATGTTGTCTTTTTACAAATGGCCTGTTCTTGGTTTACAGATAGCACCATGACTTTGCTTTGTGTATGTCGGAGTTTTGTTCCTTTTCTTATGACGACACTAGATATACTAAGTTGAGAACCATCCAACTGACTCATTGTTAGCTTAGTTATCTCGTTAAAGATCCTCTCTAAATACAGCCACATTCGGGAGTCCCAGGAAAATGACTTAGGCATACGAGTGTGGTTAGGATTGGAGAAGGGCACAGGTAGAGTGTGGATGCCGCTAGTAAAAGCCTGAAAGAGTGTATACACCAAAATCAATTTGCAGTGCCTTATCAACCATTCTCCTTCCTCCAAAACTCTGAGTAGCTGTCATGCAAGGGGGTACTTAGCTCTTCTGCCTGGTTTTTATTTGGCTTAAGTTGTATCCCCACTCTCATGACCCCAATTCCATTGAAAGTCCTTTGAGGCTATATGATAGTGAATCTCAGTCACCAACTTCATCAGACCCAGAATAACCCGGGACATGGGCCTCTGCATATCTTTGGGGGCTTTTCCTGATGAAGTTAATAGAGGTGCAAAGAACTGCCCACTGCCGGCAGCATCATTCCCCAGGTGGACTGTTCCCAGGCTTGCAGTTCTAATATTGGAAAGTAAGGATTGACTATGAGTGTGGACAGCTGGCAAGGCTATGAAACTCATAGCTCTTAGTCTTCTGCCCGGTGTCACATGCTTCTCATAGAACAGGGCTGGGGCAGAGATCGATGGAAACTAGAAGTCAACGCACTCCTTCTACATTTGCAGGATGCGCAGAGGTGACTATCGTGCTGGAGTATGTATCTTCCTAACCACTTTGTATCTAGAGAGTTCATGGGGCTTGTTCTTCAAGGTGAGGGGTGCAAAGAATGAATAATGTCTTCTCTTGGCCAAGGCTGTGGTGTGTATGTATGTGCATGTGTGTGGAAGTCAGAAGAAAACTCTGGGTATCATTCCTTAGGTGATGTTCATCTTTTGTTTTGAGATCAGGTGTCTTATTGGCCCAGAATTCACCAAGTAGGCCAGTCTGGCTTGGCTAACCAGCGAGCCCTAGGAATCTACTTGTCTCTGCTTTCCCAACTCTGAGGTTATAGGACACACCACCACTACTGTCTGGATTTGTTTAAAAAGAATTGGATTCTGGATATTGAACAATGGATGTCTTTGGACTTTGAAGGCAAGCACTTTACTGATTGAGCTGTCTCTAAAGGAACAAGTTTTCTTTTTTTTAAAGCTACTTCCTTCCTTATTTTTTAGCTTAAGAACACAGCTAAAGCCTGTTAAGTGGATGCTAAAGGTCTAAAAATTGTCAAAATTTTAAGTCAGAAGAAGCACAGCTCCTTGAGTCAACGTGTGGAGGAAAGCTGCCACCACTAACTGGGATAAGACTGCGATATGCTAATCCACACTGCAGATGTTTGGGGATCTGCTATCGTAGCAGTTAGTGCTCTTCCGAGACCCATGGGCCCACTTTACTAAAAGGAAGACAGCAGTAGAATCCCGATAGCACATACAGTTGAACATGAGCTCTGAAATTGAGGCAGCAGGCAATGGTGGGGTCTGGGGTGAACTGGAAAGTGCCTGGCCTGCATAAGGAAGGGAGCTCTAGTCCCCTCTTCTTGATAGTTGCCTAATATACAGGCTCAGGATGGTTAGGCTTCCAATTTTAAAATTCTTAGTGCTTTAAACCTATGCGTCAAATAAAACCACATCAATGTGTTTGGTCCATCATCCTGACAGTCAGATTACATTCCCTGCATTAACCAGTAGCTGTCAACTAGACCACTTGGCCTCAGTTGTCATCACCAATTTCTTTGCACGAGAGGGAGCCGTGTGGGTTTCTGGGAAAAGGCGCTCTTCTTGGCACCATGAAGTTCTTATTATGTGATTAATGGGAGTTGACAATGACTGCCTCAGGCCAGCAGGGCACTTGCTTGGTGAGATCATTTCTCCTCTTCTGCTGAACCTTCTAGCAGGCCTTCCACAGTACCAGCTGCTACACAGAGACGATGTAAGGCTTGGTATCATTTCCCATAACCCTCGCTTTCTTTCATTGAATTGTTCTGATACCTTGTGTGGTTGTTGGAAACCCCATAATGCCAGGGGAAAGAAGGCACTGAGAAGTGGCTTCTTGAAATCATGTGACTCTTGAACCTTTCTACCTGTGCTGGGGGATGTCCCAGTCTGCTTTACATTGTACAGCAGAGGTCAAGTTCAACATCTTAGAGGTGCATAGGTGCAGAATATTAGGGTTTAAAAGGACGAGGGTCTGATCACCTTGATGTATCAGTATTGTGACCAACTAACTCCCTTTTCTTCTAGAGGATTATCAGATGCTACATTTGGGTAGGAGGGACTTGGGGCTGGAAAGGGAACACAGTCATTTCTCTCCTTAGATGATGGAGGAATAGCACCCAGTGTCTAGGCTGATGGGAGTGTGTTCCTTCTCTGTGGCTTATACGTGAATAAGGTATCTTTCCTGGGAGGCTTTGCACATTCCTGAAGCTGTCAGTGGCCCTGCATAAAGCAGTGCTGTGATTTTGCAGCTAAGCAGGCAGATGAAAATCACTTTTCTATTTGGAAGCTGATTCTTCAACTGAGGAATGAGCCAGAACAATACTTACAGGGGATGCAAACGTGGTGTTGGAGGAAACAGGGAAGGCAGAGCTACGAATATTAACCCAGTGGGACAGGATTTCTGAAAGCATTTTGAAGGGGGACCTGAATATGTGCCTACTCGCCAAGAGAAAATAATCTTCATCGTTGGGCTTCTGCCAGCTCGCCCATGACTCTGTCCCCAAGCTACCAGGCTGAGGATGCGGATCCATTTCTGATGCCCCCGAGGCCGGCTTTGCAAAGAGAAGCCGAACAACATCCTCTATTCACGGGCTGGCCGGCTGGCCTGCCAGCACCCACAAGGGCTTTGGATTCAGAGAGCTATTGAAGGTAAACTACAAAGGCTTGCTCTCTCCCCCGCAGCCTGGAGTGAAGACAAGAGGCACCCTGCACAAGAGGAGGGTTGTTTGCATGAGCCGGCAGCAGGCAAATTTTGTCAAAGCAGCTGTAGGAGAGAAGTCGTGAAAACACCCAGGAAAATCAAGCCCTGTGGTGTGGGCAGGAGAAAGAAGATAAGGAGGCCGCAGAGGCACAGTGGACCCTTCACTGGACGCTGGCAGCCACGCTTGGCCATTGTCTAGAGCCGGAGAACTTGAAGGATGGGGTCTTTTTGTTTTGCTTCTTTAAGAAAGGATTTATGTCAGAGGGAGGAGCATTTGTGTTGTATGAATAGTGGCTGCCAAGTGAAAAAACCTTTGGTGTTGAAATAGTGAAGCTGGGGTTCAAATTGACCCTTTGTCTTCATGGCAGAGGAGAGTGTGTGTGTGTGTGTGGGTCATTCCCTTCCTGCACCCCTGGGGTCCTTGGTGCCATTATCATTTGTACAAAATGGAAGTCAAGGAGGCTGTTTCTATGTCATGTCCCCTGGTTTGTCCCTGGGTGATGCTTAACTCTCAGTATTGCTGAATACTTCCCACATTCTTCTGGCATAGCCAAGGGTATCTTAGATCCAACACATGCAAAATGGATCTTGGTACTTTTGACCCCTGTGACCTGCATCAGAAGTCGAGAATGAAGGGAGGCTATCCATGGTAGTGAAGGGAGAGAAAGGGGTAGGAGATTCTCTTGATTCTATGCACACCGACCCCCCAGTTTTTCACATACCTGCCAGTCGATATCATAGGAATGGGAGCAGGATGACTGGTGACAATTACAAAGGGAGAAAGGAGTGGCTTCCTTTCATTCAGATGGAGGTGATGATGTCTCTACCTTGGCTGCTGTGCTTCCATATGGATGGTTTAGATGGAGACACATGTTTGCAGAGGTGATGGGAACTAAACCACCTGAACCCCACTGTTTCACGGCAAGCATTTCTTCCTCCTTTTATTCCTCTTCCCTTCTCCTTCTCTCTCCTCCAGTGTTGCCCAGGCTGGCCTCCACCTCCTGTGCTCGAGTGATTTTCCTATTTCAGCCTCCCAAATAGCTGGGCTATAGTTATGAGCTATCTCACAGAGATGGTAGTTAACTTAGGCATGTAATGTGCTCATTCCTATAAACCTAGGCAGAATCTGTTGCCTGGAAAGGAAGGTCTTGGCTTTGGCAGACTGAAGCCAGAGGCAGTGTGGGAGGAAGTGAGGTGCCCCAGCTGACAGCTAACACCATCATCTGGAATGGTTCTTGCTTCCTGTCCATGGAGAACCCAAACTTTCTGAGTGTGCTTTGGGAACAGAGGTCACAGAGCAGGTTACCCAGGCTGATTTGGATCTTGGTGATTTGGAATGCACAATGACTTTCTTTCCTTTTTATCTTTTATTTTTTTAAAAAAGGAACATTTTCCCCATAAAGAAGAATGAAATCAACATTGCAAACCCAACCTATAGTTTGACAGGATATTCTTTGACTTTGGTGGGAAAAGAGGGGAGGAAAGGCGAGAGCAAGGATGACAGCTTTGCATACACGGTGGCATGTGGTTCCATGTGGGAGGAGCATAGAAGTAGTGAGGGTTGTCTGCAGCCTAGGCGGGAATTAATAAATCAGAATCCCTTCTCTCTTTTTTTAAATGCTAAGCTCGATACTTGTCAAATTGGACAATTTCTGGCTATTCTGAACAGAGTAGCAATGAACATGGTGGAGTAAGTAGCTTGGTAGTAGATGTAGAGTCTTTGGGGTATATACTCAAGAGTGCTGTGGTTAGATCTTGGGGGAGAGCTGTTTCTAGCCTTTGGACGAGCTCCCATGTGATTTCCAGAGTGATTGCAGCAGTTTGCACTCCAACTGGCAGTGAATGAGTGTGTTCCTCTTTCCCTGCTCCGTAGCCACAGTGTCATTTCTCTTCATCTTTTCATTGTTTTTCATCTTAGCCATTCTGACGAGGATGATTTTTTTTTGGCATTTCCCTGATGGCTAAGGATGTTGAACATTTGTTTAAATATTTCTTAGACACTTGTATTTCTTTTCAGAACTCTTTGCTACTTCCATGTGCCATTTACAAACTGGCTTGTTTTCCTGATGTTTCCGTTTTTGAGTTCTTTGTATATTCAGATGTATGGCAGTGAAGTTTTTTTTCCCATTCTGTAGGCCTCCTCTTCACTCTAATAATGATACCCTTTGCTGTAGAGCCACTTTTAAGTTTCATGTGATCCCATTTGTCAATGGTTGGTCTTAATGCCTGCACTGGTGGAGTTCTGTCCAGAGATCTTTTCCTGTGCCCGTAAGTTCTAGTACATGCTCTGCTTTTTTCTTAACTGGGTTCAGAGCAATAGGCCTTAGGCTGATGGTCATGGTATAGAGGCAGCACTGACAGAACTCAATGGGCTTAAGAAAAAAATGAGGACACAAATATGAACAATATACAATACACGAATTTAAAGAATTAATAAGAACGTTGAAACCCTACAGAATAAAGGATATGAAAAGCTGAAAAAATTGATTTTGAACCCAAAGTCTGTGGCAGGCATGCTTTTAGAAGGGGCCCTTGTGTCCTACTTGTCATTGCATTCAACTGTCTTTTCTGCAGGATGGATTGCCTTAGAATAAATTCAGCGCCATTGATTGGGATCGCTCTTCTGAAACTGAGCTATGGAAAGACTATGGCTTCTGTCTTGGGCTCCCTTTCATGCTGGCTGGCCTGCCCTCTAGACCCTTCTTAGCTGGAGCTCTGGTCTCAGGTTATCATGAAGGTGAAGGGGCAGAAATTGGCACTGGCAAATGAAAGGGACCCCAGCTGACTCTCAACGTCAACATCATCTCAGATAAGAATCTTTTCTCCTATTGGTCTAGTTGGCAGATGACTGCATAGACTAGAAAGAGTGGAAAAAGGAGACTTGAATTATTATTTTTTTAAAGTATGTATAGTGTATAAAACAACACTAAGGAGTTGTGAAAAGTATTGGGAAGAGAAACATACCTGAATTTAAACCCTGATTTTGTCTCTTATGGGCTGCGCGGACTTAGGCAGTTAATTAACCACCTTAAAGTTCAGGTATCTTGTAGCACTGTTGTGGAGGTTAATAAACAAATATGTAGCATCATTAATGTATACCTATTAAAATAGATTAAATGTATTATACAAAGGAAAAGACCTACTTATTTCTTTTAAAAAATAGCACCATTAACTTGTATGAAATGATGAGTTTTAATTCAGAAGTGCTTTCATGTACTTTGGTATTATACCCACTCCTACTCACTATCCACCTTATTCCATTTCCTCCTCCTGGTCCTTTCCGTTTTCATCAGCTTTGTTCTACTTTTCATTCCATCCTTATTTATTTTCTTTCTGTAGATTCCACAGATGAGATAATGCATGCAATATTTATCTTTCTGAGTCTATCTGATTTTGCTTAACATGATGCTTGCCAGTTCCATCCATTTTCCTGAGAGAAATGATTTTATTCTTCTTTATGGATGACTGAAACTCTTTGAAGGGGGCAAAAGATGGCCTAAGATGATTCAGTGTAGGGCCTGTAGTGTTCACTGAAACTCTAACCAGCCAGCCAATCAGCCTTGTAGATCTTGAACACAGGTGAGGTTTTTCCTGGCCATTTCAGTTCACATATTCCTTTGAGTACTTTGAGTGTATTTCCAGTAGTGCTATAGTTGGATCACATGACAGTGTCTATTTTTAGTTGAGGAGCATCCATACTCATTTCCATAGTGACTGGAACTAACTTTTCTTCCCACTGACAGTGAGTATAGTTCCCTATTTAGCCTATCCTCACCAGCAATTGTAGACTTTGTTTTCTTGGTGACCATCCTGACTGGAAAGAAATGGAATCTCAGCGTAGCGTTGTTTGCCTTTCCTTGTTGATTACATCTGATGAACATTTCCCCATGGAACTACTGACCATTTTTATGTCTTTTGGAAAGTGTAGTTCAATTAATGGGCCACTGATTGGTTGAATTGTTCTCTGCATTTTGCATTTTGGAATTCTTCTCTTGAATACTAGTCTTCTGTTGGATGGGTAGCTGGCAAAGACTCCTCCCATTTTGCAAACTGTCTCTTCATCCTAATATTTCTTTCTTTTGTTGTGTCTTTTAATTTAATATAACATCATTTGTCAATTCCTGCTGCTATTTCCTGATCTATTCAGAGATTATTTGCCTGTGCCACTGTCCTGAAGGATTTCTTCTATGTGTTTGTATAGTATTTTTTTTAAAAAAGTTTAAAAAATTTTAGTGATTGTAACCCCAGGACAGCAATGGTGGGGCTTGGAATCCAGACTGAAATAAAAATATTAGCTGTAAATCAAAGATTTTAATTCCCAAAGTTTGGAAAAGATTCATTTTAAGGCTGAAATTGCACCCTGCATGTTACATTCTATGTTTTCTGCAATGCTTACTACAACTTTTCCAAGTAGGTTTTACTATCTTCATTTAATACAGCAGGAAACTGAATCTCAAAGACACCAGATGGCCTGCCTAGGGACCCAGAACACTGGGTACCTCAGACAAAATTTAAATCTTGCTTTGTCCTATCACAAGCTCCTCCCCACACCACTTTGCCCTGTGACTTCAAGTCCTGTTAAGAAGCATATTTATTGATTCGTTGTAAGGGAATATCAAAACTCCATTGCTCACGCAGGTTTCTCTTTTCAGCCCTGACACTTGCTGTGTTCACCAGGATGATGTTGAGCAGGTGGGGCATGAGTTAGGGTGATCTCAGTTTTGCATTCATGAGGCTGAGGAAAGCTATGATCTCTTCTCCTGAATGCTCTTTGAGAAAAATAGGATTGCAGCCCAATCCCGCCTCTTTTTTTTTTTTTTTCAGATGGGCCTTGCATTCTTTCTGGATTAAGAGTGTCTAGTTTCCTTGGGAGAAACAAATATGACCATCTGAGTGTGCAGAGCAGAAGCCCATTCAGCAAGCCCCTCAATGGGAGTTTCCTGGGATATATTCTCACCTCACTGGGCTTTTTCACTAAGGCTTGTTCAACCACACACACAGGTAAAACTAATGGGGAAATGATGGTGAGAAAAGAGAGTGAAGAACTTGAGAAGAAGAAGAAAAAAACCCCACAAGATCCCATTTTTGCGTTTGTTTGGATGAGATTTACCAAGCTACAGGACCAATAAGAGAAGAGCAAACCATCTTTCCTAGGTGCTATGGGATAAAAAAACAGGATAAATATTAGGAGGATTCCCCAGTTTATTTACCAGTTCATTTTCTCATTAACTTATGAGTCAACATTCATTCATTCACTCAATTGTTCGAATGCCTGTATTGGAAGTTCTGTCTTTAAAATGAGCATTACCTGTGTTTGATAGATCAGTCAAAATGCGTTAAACATATTCACTTAGGGCTGGAGGGATGTCTCAGTAGTTAAGAGCAATTGTGGCTCTCCCTCCAGATAATCCAAGCTCAGTTCCCAGTAGACACATCAGGTGGCCTCAGGGTGTGCACATCCATACGCCGATAAACACCTATACACAATAAAAATGTTGTAAAAATTCGTTCAACAGAAAATGCACATGAAAAATTTTAAAGAATTTTAAACATGACTATATGTAGTCACTTACTTGTCTGTTGATTCAAGGCTAAGCTTATTCATGTGTTGGTTTTTTCTTGCAAAAATGAACACAAAGTAACACCCATGTCTATAATAAGCAGTTTGTTCCTAGTTCCATTGTCTTTAAATGAATCAGAAGCTTAAAGGTAATTTTGAAGCAATTTTGTTTCAGACTTTTAACTTTTAACATTTTACCCCTCCCATATTTATGATTGTTTTGCTTACAACTAATTTGATAAAGAATCACACACACACACACACACACACACACACACACACACACACACACACACACACATATTTCACCTTTAGAGTAAGTTTGAGCAAGTGACTGAATTTTCATTTTATTTAATGTTAATTTAAAAACATTTAAATAATCATATACATGGCTAGCATGTGTATGAGATGGGGTCTCTCTCTCTATATATATATCCCCGACTCTCCTGGAACTTACTATGTAGACCAGGCTGGCCTCTAACTCATAGAGATAGTTCCACCTGCCTCTGCCTCCTGAGTGCTGGGTTAAAGGCATGCCACACCATGCTGGGCTAGCGCTAGCCCTTCTGGGAGTTAGTTTCTGGGGTAGACAGTCAATCAGTGTAAAATTAGAGATCTGATTATAGTTTCTAAAGGATCACTTTGGACACCAGGGAAATTTAAGTAGTATCAGACAGATAGACTCTACTTTAATGGAACCAATGACCAGGATAAGGCTTAAGGTTGAAAGGACAAAGTAGGTAGTAAAGAAAAGATCAAGCTGTGGAAACAGAAGATAGCAATTTGGGTGGATACTCACTGTAACTCTCGTTGTCTATATCCTAAAAATGTAACCGTGACTAAGAAGATGATAGCACCCATCTGTGTAATGGAATGCCACAGATAATACGTTAACTTTCTCTGTGTGTACTATTTGTACATTTGTATATTCCAGGGTGTATCTGTGTGCATACAGAGGCCAAGAGGACTGGTGTCCTGCTCTCCATGGTCAGAACTCAATCTCTCATTGCACCTGGGATGAAGCATCCCTGATCCTCCTACCTGTGTCCCTGCCCCCTACCCAGCACTGGGGTTACAGGGATGTGTTTAGCCAAACACAGCTTCTCGTGTGTGTGCTAAGGATTTGAACTCCAGTCATTATGCTTTTATGGGAGACCTTCTTATCTACTGAGCCATCTCATCATCTTAATGGAAAGATATCTATTACATAGTATTTAGTGGTAGAGTATATGACAAGATATGTTTAAAAAAATGAATGAAATAAACTTAGGGTGGTTATCTGACTTACTTGAAAATAGTTGCTTAATTTTCTGCCACATTATTGGTCTTATTTATATTATTATGTATTTTTTCTGAAATAAGCATATATTGTTTTTATATTAGGGTAGTAAAAAAAACCAATAAAAACAAATTATTTTTTGGTTCTTAAAGGAACCAAACAGAAAGACCGATCATAGTTCAGATGGAAGGAATCCTGGCGGTCTGCAGGCAAGAAGTGAGCTGTCAGAAAATTAAACTTGAATAACAAAATGAGCTTTGAATAGGAAGGAAGAGGAAAGTGGAAGCAACAGGAGGAGGAAATGCTTCGTGAGCACTTGCTCTTGGAGTGATGACATGAGTTATCTCTTAATTCTAAACATGGCCAGGTAGATGTAGTAGGGTACATGGTCACCCCTTTTGGCAGAGCAGGACATCATGACTCCGGCAGAGCAGCCAACTCTGCAAGCCAAGTAAAAAATCTGGAAGACAAGACTGATTTGCATATTGACAATTGCTGACTTTTCCTGCTAGAAGAGTTCATGGCTTGCTGGCTGTCAGTCATATGCTGAGAGCTGTTTATGTGTGGCCTGTGCAATGACTGGATTGTTCATAGAACAGTGACCTTTCCATTACTGTTCTCCATTGCGTGCAGCCATGTCAGCACTGAGTAATTCCTGTAACGGTTAACCTCAGAGATTGTTTGGAGAGATTCAAAGAGACAATGGACTTGCCAAGGCTTTGAACCATGAATTCACGTCAAGGATTTCTTTTTTTTTTAATAACTGAAGACTTTGTCTTAGAGGATTTCTTTTCCAAGCCAGATAAACTTGATTTTTAGAACTGCCACTGTCACTCTGAGAAGAAGGAGACACAGTCCAGAAATTCTTGGAAAGTGGCAGGAAAGCACACAGTATTTATTTGATTCTAAACTGCATTTTTAAAATGCTTTTCTGGCTTTTAACTGGAGCATCAGGGCTTGCTAATAGGTATTTTTGAGATATTTCTCAGCCACCTCTTATTTGAACCCTGAGCTAAGTTAAGGCTTGCAAGATGAGGTCTATATGTTATTACTTGTATAACAATGCATCACCAGCCCCTGACCCAAATAACAGCAAAAGGTGACTTTTCTATTTCTATGGTTAAGATGTAGGTCACTGGTTGTCTTGTAGAGATGGGCAGGGTTGGGACATTTGGAGGAGTCCTGGCTTCCCACAGAATTGTTTATCAAATTTCTAATCACATTTATGTTTAGTTCATTTTGTAAAGCTTTAGGGTTAAAAATGCCATATTTGTACCAAGCAGACTTGGCTTGAAGCCAACATTGCGGTGTTTTATCTGTATGACTTGGTATATGATTTTATCTGAACAAATTGGGATGCTACTGTATCCCAGTTTGTAAAAATGGAACCAGAATTGAAGTTACAGACGGTTAGGAGGCACCATATGGGTTCTGGGAGCTAAATCTAGGTCCTCTTCAAGAGAAACAAATCCTTTTAAATAGTATGCCATCTCTCTGGTCCCTGTAAGGGACTTTTAAGATGCACAGAAAACAAACATCTGATTATAAATTCCATAAAAATTGAAGATGTGCTGCTGTACGGCAGGCTCCATTTTTAAGCACTTAGCATAGGTTAGTGAGTGAATGGACAGAAGCCCCGTTGCCAGCCACCTGAGTGTGAATCCTAGTGGGACAAGGAGGGCATACAATGGAGAAGTAAATGATGCAGAGCTGCAAGTTGGAAGGAACAACGTGGACGAGGCTGAGGGGATTCAGAAGTGCAAGTGAGGGGAGATAAGTGGCATTGCTGGACTGGGTGTGATGCTTGAGACTTGACAAGTGACTAGAGCTTCGCTCACCTCTACAGCCTTCATGAGACGGTGGCCATAAAGGCCGTTATACTCATCCTTTGTCACCACCCTCCACCGTCCTAGAATTTCCCTTCCTAGCTCACCTTTTAGGTCAAGAATGCCCATGTCGTACAGTAAAGAAGGGAACTGGATGGACTCACTGTGTGCAGAGACCCACCTTTGTGGGTGATCAAAATAGAGAAGAGCAAGAGAGTAGAGTCCCGCCACATAGAAGGCTGTTTAAACAATCTAGTTGAGAAGTGATAATGGATTGTGTTGTAGTAGTGTTGAGGAAGTCACAGGTGGGTAGAGTCCAGATTTATTTTGAAGATGGAGCACCATGAATTCCTACAGAAAAAATGTGAAATCACACACATACACATAAGAGAGAGAGAGAGAGAGAGAGAGAGAGAGAGAGAGAGAGAGAGATTTTAGCCCCCCCCCCAACTGGAAGAATATATTAGAATAAAGAAGATCGTGGAGGCTGCAGATAGAAGAGACCCAACTGGGAGTTTGGATTTGGATTTGTTGAATAGTTGATGCCTATTCACATCCAAGTGGAAGAGACAGCTGGTGTAGGAATCTGCAATTCAAGGAGATATAGTCAGGCTTGAGATTTGCATCTAAGTACAGGTGATATCGAGCCACACGCTGAGATGAGACAGTTGAGGTAGGGAGTCTTGAGAGCAAAAAGAAGAGATGCAGGAAGGAGCTCCAGGGAACTTCACCATCTAAAGTCATTCTGAGAGTCTTTCGTACAGTATCAGTTCACTGACTGCCCAGGGATAGGTGAACATTCTATAAAATCCATCCATTTGAAGTCCTAGAAATGACTCAGAGGGTATGAAACGAATGAAGAACTATTTATTCAAGAAAACATTTAAAAACTCTGTCAGAACTGGCGAGAGTCTGTGCTTGCTGGAGCAAGGTGCCTGAAGTCCGTCTCATCCTTGCTCTCTAAGGTGGAGGGCAGCACAGTCTGGCACCACCTAGAGCCAGTGTTCTAGCTCCTCTTCGTTCTAAATTGGAGGACTGTGTTCCTCAGAGTGCGTGTGTGTGTGTGTGTGTGTGTGTGTGTGTGTGTGACTTAGGTGGGGGTGGGTACAGCATCAACAATCCCATTCTGTTCCTCCATATCTGGTGCTGAAGGCAAGTGCTTCTGAGAGCCGGGATTCTCTTCTACCCAGCTCCTCTCTGTAGAATGGAGCATAGGCATAGCATCACTCAGAAAACATGGCTTTACCGTTCCCTACTCTACTCCTGAAATACAATTTTCACACTAAGAGAGACAAGCCAAAAAGAGCAGAGGCTCCTGCATTCTCCCTATACCTTTTTTTTTATTAAGGCATTTAAGTTTATTTATTTTTATGTGCATTGATGTTTTGCCATGGGTATTGGATCCCCTGGAACTGAAGCTACACGCAGTTGTGAGTTACCATGTTCATGCTGAGAATTAAGTCAGTGCTTTAAACTGCTGAGCCTTCTCTCCAGCTCCATCCCCACTTTTTTTTTAACCAGCCTCTAAGGTTGTTTATAGCATACCATTGCTCCCAAATTGGTACCCAATATTGGCTCAGAAATTTTGAAAAGGGGCAAGGCAGCCTGTGTAACAGAGGATTCCACTCTCTGGCCAGAGAGTTTATAAATGTTCTGAAACTTAAAAATCTACTGTAAGTTGAAAATAAAGTAAGTTAAAGTAAATTTAGTAGTCAAAGTCACCAAACATTATAGCTTAGCAACTTAGAGCGCTGGAGTCAATTGGTCCCCTTTCCAGTCCAGCTGAACTGTGCTTTGCCATTCATTATCACTGCCCAGCACTGGAGAGTACTGTACCACATCATGTATCAGTTAGTGCATCTATTAGTTGAAATTCAGCATAAGCCTACCGAATGTGTATGTGTCTGTTCTGGAACACTATAAAGCAAACAATGATCTGATCATCTTTTTCCCTTTTAGAAGTGGCTAGTGGCTTGATTTTGGTTGATTCCATATCCAGTCAGGATGACAACCAAGATTAGTCATTCATGGCATGAACTGGTAAGTGAGTGAATGGGCCCTCTTAAGAGTTAAAGGCATGCACCGCCCAGTTTTTATGTTAACCAGTTTAGCTACTTGAATTAAAGATGCATGTCAGTATGGCTAGTGGGATTATGTGTTACTATAACCTGGTCTGTAAGGCTGACCAGTAGGACTGTTTTACTCTCAGATCTTCAGACAGTCTTTAATTATTAAATTACAATTGAAATGCCACTAAAAAAAAAAAAAAAAAAAAAAAAAGAGTGAAAGGGTGGTGGTGGCACACGCCTTTAATCCCAGCACTCTGTAGGTAGAGGCAGGCGGATTTCTATGAGTTCAAGGCCAGCCACAGAGCTAGTTCCAGGACAGCCAGGGCTACACAGAGAAACCTTGCCTTGGAAAACAAACAAACAAAAACAAAACAAACAAAAGAGTGTGTCTTCTATAGAAGGCAATTTGGCTAAGTTCAGAGGCTCTCAACTTTCCTATTGCTGCGATCTTGTAATACAATTCCTCATGTTGTGTCAAACCCTGACCATAAAAATATTTTCATTGCTATCTAATAACTGTAATTTTGCCACTCTTATGAATCATAGTGTAAATATTTGATTGCAGCGTATCTGATATGTGACCCCTGTGAAAGGGTCATTTGAGCCCCAAAGGGGTCTCGACCCACAGGTTGAGAATGACTGGCTAAACCTGTCCTGTGTGTTTTCTCTGTGGCCTACTGATGTTCTGCACTGTCTTGGGACTGGCAGCAAAAAGACCATCGCCAGAGGTTGCTTCTCAGCCCTGGACCAGAACCACAGGCCCAAACCCATCTCCTTTCTTTGTTACTCACAAAATGGGTAGACTTGTGTTATTAACAACAGAAAACTCACTAAAAGGTGTATTCCCTCATGAAATTGCTAAAGAGTAAGTTTTAAAAAGTGTTTTAAGTATTGAGGTAGAGTAGATGCTTCCAGATTCTGCTGCAGAGGAAGACAGGGTAGATACTTGAGAGAAAAGTGTGTGAGTATTTCATTTCTAAACGCTTTGGCTTCCTCAGTACAAGAGTGCACTCAGCTGATGCATTCTGGGGGAGGGGTAATCATTGCCTACAGATGTATACCCAGCTGGGAGCCCACCAGGCTCCAAAGGATAGGTCTAAACCCTTGACCACGCAGAAGGTCCTGATTAAAATCACAAAACAAAACAAAAAGGCATGTGTGTGGGGAAGGGGCCTGTTGGAAGGAGGTGGGGTAACAGTTGGAGGGAGATGGGAGAGGGTAGTCAGTCAGCAAACAGATCACACTACATCCATGTATGGGGTTGTCAAAGAAGAGATTTATCAGGAAAAGTACAAAAAAAAAAAAAAAGACTCCGTGTTAAGTGTCAGTGGAGAAACGTACACTGTGCCGTGGGTGTTCAGGGTAAAGCCTGGGGGTCCAAGACACTTTCTTAGAAGAGGTGACACCTGAGGCCAGGATTCAAGGTTCAGTGAGAGTTACCATCAAAGAAGTGTGAAAAAAATGCTTGAGCCATGGTGCAGAGTAGAGAGCACCCTGGCACATGTGGGGATTAAATGAAGGCTGGTGTTAACTGCGAAGAGCAAGAGACGTTGCAGGCCCACGTACAGGACCTGCGTGCTGGTTTCAATATGATAGTAGTGGGAGGCAATCAGGTTTTCTCAAGTAGAGAGATCAAACAAACAGCTCTCAGGGCTGCGGATGATGGACCAGCAGAAAGTTGAGGTGAGCAGGGTGTTTTTTTAGGACGCCCTCAACCAGGTCAGTAGGCTAATGAACTAAGGAGAACAACCAGACGGAGGCTGTTGACTTGGTGACTGGGCAGGGGGGTGATGGTTGGACAGAAGATGACAGATTTGACAGGGATTAGAAGAGTAAGGGGACAGACACACGTTAGGACCCTGAGGATCCTTTGGCGTATCAAGCTAGAGGTGTCAAGTGGACAGCTGAGCGGAGGAGCCCTGCGATCAGCAGAGAGATTAGAGCTGGAACCATGGATATGGAGAAACCAGCACCTAGCTCAGCAGTTCTCAGCCTGTGGGTTGAGACACCTTTAGGGGTTGAACAACCCTTTCACAGGGGTCTCTTAGGAAATGAAAAATATCAGATATCTACATTATGATTCATAACAGCAGCAACTTGCAGTTATGAAGTAGCCACGAAAATAATTTTATTGTTGGGGGTCACCACAACATGAAGAACTGTATTGCAGGGTCACAGCGTTAGGAAGGTTGAGAACCACAGACATAGCTGGTTGTTACAATGATGAGAGTGAGGGTCTGGGAAGGTAAGCTGATCACTGCACAAGCTTGAGAACCTGAGTTTGGACCCATAGCACTTCCACAAAGAGACAACGGAGAGAGGAGAGGCAGGGGGGAGGAGAAACTGCAATTGGGATGTAATGCGTGAGAGAAAAATAAAAATAAATAAATAAAGTCCATACTTCAGGTGGAGAAAAAGATGATGGCACACATCTATAACCTCAGCACCGGGGAGGGAGAACACAGATGGGTCCCTGAAGCTCACCGGTCAGTCAGTCTAACTGGTCAGTGAGGTACTGGTGAGGAGATTCTGTTCTAAACAAAGCAAGGTGGGGAGTGACGGAAGAGGGCATGGGACATTGATCTCTGGTCTCCGTGTGCGCACACACACACACACACACACACACACACACACACACACACACACAGACACCCAACTGCAAAATAAAATTAATTGTTGAGGGCAGATTATATTACCCAAGCATAGAGTCAACGGGAAAAAGCAAAGCCAAGAACCTCGTTCTAGTACTGAGAAAGTGAAAAGAGGATCTACCAAAGCAAATGAAAGGACTGATTAGCAAAATGTGAGGGGCAAAAGAGGCAGAAAGAGTTTCAACACAATCAGTGGCCAGTCCACCATCAGATGCTATAGAGTCTAGTCCAAATGGAACTGGAAAGGAGTCGCTGTCTCTGGAGATTATGTCTGAACAGTCCAAGTGGAGAAAAGGGAGATTGTAATGGTCTGGCCAGCGAATGGGAGGGGAGAAAAACAGGCAAGAAGTGATGTGATCATGTTCCCAGTATGGTCTAGAAGAAAAGTAGAGTAGAATTAGGTGGATTTTGGAGGGACTTTCAGACCCACAGTACTTAAATTTTAATATAGAATGCACTTAATGATATTTATACACTTGTGACAAAGAATCCATAAGGATTGGAAAATAAAATGGAGAGTCCAGGAAGAGCAGAAATCTCGAAGGTAGTGGAGGGTCATGAAGGCAGGCGCCAGGGAGCTCATTCTCTGAGCTATGTTAGAAAGTAGCTGCCCAAGTCTTATTATGAATCTGTGGGCAAAAGGGCATTGAAGAAATAATTAAGTTAAGGATCTTAAAGGTACTAAAATTATTCTGGGTTATCAGAGAGAGCTTTAAATGTCAATGTAAGTTTCCTTTAAGAAGGAAGGCAGACGAAAGCTTGATTATGGAACAGAGGGTGGAGGAGTCATGGAAGAAGAGCAGTGATGTAGCCATCAGCCAAGGGAAGATGGAAACTACCAGAGACCAGAAACAAGAAAGTGATGTTCTCCTACATCCTCCTAAGAGGGCACCTCTGCAGGTACCAGTTTTTAGCTTCATGATTCATTTTGAATTTATTTACTTACAAAACGCATATTGTGTGTGTATACAAGTTTGTGTCTGTGTGTTTGCAAATGCATGTGCACAAGGGAGGAAACCTGAAGTGGTGTTCAGTGAAGTGTTCATCTAATATTCATCAATGAAAACTCAGGAGTCAGAAAGTGGGGTAGGAACCTGAATGATCAGAGAAGTGGCAGAGAAGTGACCAGTGACTGCCTATCTCTTTTGTTCTTCCACCCAAAAGGGCAAAGACCCTCTCTAGGTCCGGCCCTACTACTTCCTATCTCTCTGTCTGTCTTCAGTCCTCCAAAAACCTCTATGGTTAATTTTGGTCATCTAATAGCTAGCTCCGCCCTCTGATTAAAAGCAAACTTTATTGTCAAAATACGTGCAAAATATCACACAACAGCCCAGGATCCCCTGTCACTCTCCACCTATGTCTTTGAGACGGGTCTCTCCCCGAACCTGTCTAGTTTGGAAGCCAGCAGGTCCTAGTATTCTTCCTACCTCTGTCCTTGTTGGATCAGGGCTCATGGGCATGCTTGGGATGCCCAGCTTGTTAGATGGGTGCACTGATCCAAGCTCTGCTCCTCAAGATTGCACAGCAAGTGCTCTTAACTACTGACCCATTTCTTTAGCCCCCTCATTTTGGGTTTTGGATCACCAGCATTGTAAGAGAGTAATTTGTGCCATTCTAAGTTACTAACTTTAGAGTAATTGGTCATAGCAGCAATAGGAAATTAATACATCTTCTGATAGGGTGAGGGAGAAGGTATGGAAATAGTAATTTTGGGTCTGGGTAGGCAAGAATTGAACACAACATTTATACTGCTTAGCATTAGGAAGCTAGGTGGTGTCTTACGGTGATGTCAGATGAAACAGAAATAATCAGGAAAGGTCTTAGAAGCAAATGGTAGAGGCATGAAAACTAGCAGAGGAAAGAAATGGATACTGAGCTTGATTCCCAAAGACAGAGTGCACTGAACAGACCACTCCGCCAGCTGTGTAGATGCTGGTTTGCTTCATACCTCCGAGGCTTTCCTTAGAGATGCTCAACTACCCCAGTGGAAAAGCAAAGGTGACCATGTGTCTGTCGGGTTTGAGGTGTCGCCAAGGGTTGGGAGATAGGAATAGGACAGAGTCTCTGGACTCACCTTTCCTATGGGAGGCATATGTAGCATGAAGAATGGGCAGGTTTGCAGGGATGGAGTTTCCAGAGCTGTTGGGTAAAAAAAAAAGAGGGAGATTGAGTGCTGGGTGGGGAAGCAGAAGTAAGGTTCTAGAAGGAGGTGGGAGGGATGACGGCCTGAAGCGGCAGGGCTGCGTGAGCAGGAGCAGCCTCAGGGTGGAAGGGCTGATGCCTGCGGAGAGAGGCAGTGGAGAGACTCGAGACAACTGAGATTTGCAGCATGTCCCCAGGTTCCAGGTGGTTACCCGGGGCTGGGCTTTGGGATGGGCATTATAGAGTAAGTAATCATGATCCCGAGGGTTGCAGGGGTGAAGCCATGACGCTTATGCTGTTTGGCTGGAAGGATTTAATAGTGGGATTCCAAGCTCCCTACAAGCATGATATCTGCTTGGCATAGGGTTCCAGGCTGACTCTCACAGCCCACTTGGGTGGGGTGGAACACCTGTTAGATTTTGTCCACTGGGATCTCATCAAAAAATGCTTTAGGTGGTTTTGATTCTGTGGTGACCCACCTTCTTTGCTTCTGCCTAACTGCAGAGCTCATTTGGGCTATTTTAGGCCTCCTGGCTCTGTGTGCTTACAGCCAAAGCAGCCTTGTCCACTTTGCCTGGTGAATTCACCTTTTTCAACCCAGTTCAGCTGCCATCTTCTCCAGCAGGCTCCTCCATGTTCCCAATCCCCAGTTTTCAGCTCTCTTTCCGGGTAAACGCACCCTCCCTCCTTTGCAGACTCAAGCTTTGCAATCCGTATATAATCTCAAGCCACCTTTTCTCCCCTTTCATCCTAGGCACCAATCTCATTGTGCCTTAATTTTCTCTGTATTCCCGACCCTGAAAAAAGCCACAAACTGGAATAAACGTGGAGGGACTTTTAAGAACAGTTCTGATCAGAGGGATTGTAATAATATAGTGGAGGACCTGGATGATTCTAGCCCATTTTGATTAATCTAACCTTTTTTTTTTTTCTAGCAGCAACTGCTTAATAACTCATTGTCTACAGTAAGGCAGCAACAGCAGCATAACAAAACCTGGCCCAGTTTGTTCTTCCCAAGGCCAGCCTTATCCGATTGCTAGAAAATTTTGATTTCTGAGTGGATTGCCTCTGTGTTCTCATACCACACATAGGCTAAATCAACTACTCCTTTACTTGCTCACTGGTCCCTCTATCAGGGGGCTACATCCCCTTCTTCTCATCACCTCACGCTCCTAGATCCTGTCACCTGTTCCTCTGGGCGTGAAAACCCTGACGTTGGGAGTGGGGCCTAAACTTTCTGTGAACCTCGTGTCAAATCACATGGTTTCAGACAGCCCAGAGGCCGTTTGAAATTACAGTTGGAATCCATGGAAAATAAATGACATGAGCAGCTGAGGACCCCGCCCCCACAGTCTTCCACTACCCTCCCCTGGTTTTGTTTTTTTTTTTCAATGCTACCTCCTCAGAACAAAATTTCTTAGCTGGTCTGTGAAACCCGAGCCTTGCACAAGAGCGAGGTGTTGATTTGGCCCATTCAGGGATGGCAGCTGCTCCAAGGGTGGGGCGGGGCTGGAGGGCCCCCAAAGCCATCTCTGTCGTCTCCAGAGAACCGCTGTTGGAGGGTCCTTGGGGGCTACCCCCTTCTGTTTTGCACAATCTATCTTTAGAGAATTGCAAGTTCATTTCTCAGAAGGGCCTCCGGGCAGAGATGTCTTCTAAACGGACAAACCACTTCCTGCAATCTTTAACTGAATTGAGGCTGGGGGGGTGAGCGGGTGTGACCATCGGAGGGGGGGCTCCATTCACACTTGTCCAACCCTCTTGTCTTTCCACAGACCACTGCTGGCTTGGGACCAAGAGAGATGGGGCTAAAAGTGGGTCCTGGAGTACCAGTGGGAGGCCACAAGTTAGAATTTCAAGCTTGTGTCCAGGGGTTAACAATCCAGAGGGACTGGAAGTGGGGGCAGGGCCCTGTCCTGAAAGTCTCACGCCACACTGACACTCCTGCAATGAATGGCAATGTGGGATGGGAGTCTTTGCCTACTCCCATGGACTTCCCCACCCCTAACATGGTGTCAGGAAGCTGTCTCGGAAGTTAGCACAAAGCGCACGACTTTGTCTCCTTGTAGTATTGAGACCAACTGAATTATCATCATGAAGATCCTGAGAAGAGCTGTAAGCAGCTGACTCCACAGAAAGACAAATTCTTACACAAGGAGAACTGGGTGTACTCAGATCTTCTTTCTAACATGTTGTAACTATGAGGATGTGGGTGGGTGATCACGACTCTGTGCCCTAATAGCCAATTGACAGCCTAGATTGACAACCGATTGAGTAGCCAGCCTAGCAGACGACTGTGAAGTCTTTAAGAGATGATGGTCATGCAATTCTCATTTCAGTGCTGGAGTAGGCAGTATGTTCCACACATGCTATTTTCGTTCCCGCAAAAACTCTGGAGACTTTGTTAATTCTAGGTCTTAGCACCGTACGTGCCTCATCTAAAAGGTCATTGGTACTAGTGTTCAGGCTCTGTGAAGTCTTGGGGTGGAAGGGAGGGTGTCTTCGCAGGATGGTTCTCTGGCTCCTAAGTGAGATGTTTTCTCCTTTCCCCTGGTTATTCTATCACACATGGTTCTGGATGCCGCTTCCTCCAAGACATCAAGTTAAATGTGAGTTTCAGATAAAAACAAATACATGTTTAACAGGTATCTGTCCTGATACTGCATGAGACACACTTTTGCTTTGCAATTGTTTTTGGCTTATTTGAAATTCAAGGGCTGGCGAGATGGTTCGGCAGGTAAGGACACTTGCTGTCAAACCTAAACGGCATGAGTTCTAAACCCAGCCACTATGAGTGTGATATAGCTTGCACATACTACACACACTAAACACACTACACACACACACACACACACACACACACACACACACACACACACACCTTTCTGAGATAAGACACTTGGTACCCCATACTCCATGATATGGGTCTGGCCTTCAGTCAGAAGCCCCTCAGTTTAGTCTTTGTTCTGACACCATCTCTTAGAGTTATCATTTTGGGAAAAAAAAATACACAACAGTCTTTTCCCTGAACTGACATGCAGGAACTCAACAGTCAACTCATTTGGATTAGTAGAAGTTCACATCAATGTTTTGGTTAGCACAGGCCATTCATTTATACTGACCAGTCGAACTGAAAGGATTGGGGAGACCTTGCTTTGAGCTGTGTCTTTCTTGGGACTATAGAACAACTTGACAAACAGCTGAAAATGAGTGTTCTCTGTGGAGCTATGGAGTGAATAGGCCCAAAGGAGAGTCTGCCAGGCTGTGCGGAAGGAGGGTCAGGGGCTCTGAGGAAGGATGCTTAAGCTGAGTCTTGACAAATAAATATAGCTAAATGCCCTTATGTTTTCTGTGAAACTTAATCTCTCTTCCCTTTCACATAGTCCAATATTAAATTTATTTTTAAACTATACCACTGTTTGCCAACTTCAGCTTAATGAACTCTGTGTTAGCAGTCTGCCATTGCACCTGGACTACTCATTTGAGTCCCTCTGTGCCATTATCGCTATGGAGGAGAAGGTTGAGTCACATATCATCTGCCCAGGCAAGGACTCTGGTAAGTGGGAAAATAAGAACAAGACAGGGAATTCTTAATTCTTCATGAGCTTACAGACACACCCAGCTTTGTAGTCTAGAATGAGAGCCATAGCGGGGAAGAAATACGAGCATTGGGTTTTTTTTTTTTTTAAAGCAAAGACTGCCAATAGGAAAACAGCTGGATACTGTCTGGGGGGCCTGGTTTGCAGCCTAAGAAGGCCAGCATTTCCTCAGCATAGGGAGGTGGAGGTAGGCATTGGTGGCCTTCTCTGTGTGATGAAGGGTTATCCAATCACATTGGTTAGTTGCTCATAGAGCTTTCTGGCATTTTCCACTTAAAGCCAGAACCTTGGAAATGCAGAGAAGAGATCCAATGGCAAGGCTGATGGTTCCTATGCATCAAATTCTGACGGCGAAAGGGCTAGAATTGCCCCTCAAGGACACGTCCACGTGCAATTCGAAAGAAGGGCTGTCAGCTGACGTGTGGGAGGGGCTGCTTTCCAGAAAGCTCCCAGGGTTTCCAGAGGCAGGTGCTTGGCACCCATCTAGATGGCTGCTAACGTAAGACCACGCTGCTGTCGGTGCCTCATCCTCATGCTTCTCTTTTACACACATGCATGCATTATCATTGCAAAGCCACACACACACACACACACACATCAGTATCTGCAACATCCGTGTACAATTTGGAGAAATGCATTATGACTTTAGGTACACAAGATAATCATATTTCATGATGATGCATATAGTTGCTAGTAGTAGTATTTGCAGCAAACCTATTTATTGGCTTGCCCACTCATTAATTCCTGGATTGGTTTATTCAACAAACTTGTACCTCAGACCTATTATGTGCTAAGTCCTAGTCTAAGTGCTAAAGGGTAGGAGCTAGGGAATAGGTGGAGTTCCACAATTAATTTTTAAAGTTTTATTTTTCTTAGTTGTGTGTACGTGTGTGTGTGTGTGTGTGTGTGTGTGTGTGCGTGCGTGTGTGTGTGTGTGTGTGTGTGTAGATCCCTGAGAGCTGAAGCTACATGAAGTTGCGAGCCACCTGACCTGGGTGCTTGGAATTGAACTCGGGTCCTCTGTAAGAACAATTCCTGTTCTTAATCACTCCTCCATCTCTCCAGTCCCCAGTATTAAATCTAACACATTGGTCTGGGCAAGGGATGAGAAAGACCCGAGACAGTGCCTTGGTTTACAACTGGGCTCTGACTTCTAGGGTTTGTGTTCTTGGACGTCCATTTAACCCACTGAGTATCATTTTCCTCTGTTGTAAACTACCTTACTAGGTTTCCATGACAAGCTAGGACCTATTGCACATGGCATTGCACACCCTTTACAGATGATGGCTTGGATCCAGAGACATTTGCTATCTTGCTCAAGGTCAAAGCATTAGCAACCAGTAGACTTGAAGTTGAATCTTGATGTTTACGTTGCAAGAACGGCACTTTCTTCACTTCTTCCCAATCCTCTTTTAAAACTGAACCAGCGAATGGATTCCATTTTCTAAGATATTCAGTAGTATGTTCCCTCGCTGCAGTACCATTATCTGATAGTGTCAGACGGTCTAGTGTCTATGCATTCTAAACTTTCACGATGCCGAAGACTACCACAGCAGAGTTAACATTTTCTTTCAAGTTGTACCCAGCTACTGCAAGCATCAAGTCACACAAACTGCTGCCCCCAACTTGGTATTAGACTGTCCCTGGATTTGAGGGACATGTGGGGCCGATGGCCCCCACCATCTTCCTCCTGTGGAATATCACCTCTTAAGTGTCCCACTTTTGTCTTCCTGACTTTCCCTCGTCGCTCAGCAATTCACCTTTTGAAGTTAACTATAAGCTCTTTACGTTGAAGGAATGACAATTTTAGCCATCATCTGCCCTAGAAAGGTGACTCTCAGACAAACAGATGACCTCAGGAAGATGAGGAAAACAGTGGACTCAGATGGTTAGACATGAAAGCCCATGGGTCTCCCACCAACACTAAAGTCTCTCTCTGGAAAGAGTCACATGTTTGTATCCATAGACTCTCCTATTAATTCATGTCAGACATTAGCATGAATTAGTGGACACTCCGAACCCTACATCCTTGGACTGACAGGCCCATCTGTGATTTTCTGACCTAATTCCCTGACAGCTCTTTGGGTCCATCTTCCTTTGATTCTCTCAACTGTTCAAAGGACAAAGGGTCTCATTTTGGTAACTGTCGCAGTCTGACTGGGGGAAAACAAAAGCTGTCTTCATTTTCCAGCTATTGTTTGAGTGTCCAGGAGAAAGAACACAAATTTGGAGAAACAGCATGTGACTGTACAATCACTAGATAAACACACTCTTATATGTCAACATAGTAAAATATCACAGGCGAGACTGAAGAGACGTTTGCAGCTTTTCTGAGAAAACCACCACTCATTAGGTACATGTCTTACCAGCGCTTTCTGTCTGGGTCTTCATGTTCATCGTTTCCAAACCAGCTGCTCTTCTGTCTCATTGAACTTCTGTGTATCCTAGCTGAGAGCCTTGAACCCTGGGTGTCGGATGCTGTTCATGATCTAGTAGTTTTTTTTTTTTCAGATAAGATAGCCATTTCCATTCCGGTACTTGCCAGTGAAGAGAAAGGAAGAACTGTTAATTCATGGCACCCCAAAGACCAGTGATGGGACATATCTCAGCAGGAAATTTAGTGAAGTCTATAGACTTACAAAAACGCGTCATTGGCTTGCTTCTCTATCTAGTCCCCATTGCCCAGTCCTGTCTGCTAGGAGATCCAGCTGTAGCTTATGTTGCTATGTGAGCAAGAGGATTTATAAGAGGTCCTTTAAGGATGTAAAGTTTTAAAGATGGAGCCGCTTTAAAGGAGAGTCTTTTTGACCTTGAGTAAGCAACTTCACCATACACCGTATTACATGGCTGCTTTTAAATCTCCTGCGAGAGGGCACAAGGATGGCTCTTCTGCCAGGCTATTGAGACTGTCGAAGGGAAGAAGTTTGAAAATGCAGGTGAAATCTTAAGTTGTTGGCTTAAGGGCAGCTGTGGCATAGCGTTTGAAAAATGTGTGCTCTGGGAGCAGAAGGCTTGATTTCAAGCCTTGAGGCTGCACATCTCGAAGCTGAAATTCCAGGTCCTGGCAGCAGGGGGAACCCTTGCACTTTCTTTAGGTTGTTGTAACCAGTCACCAGGAGGCAATAACTTTTTATCTCCATTGTCCAGTTTAGTTTCTACATCCATTTGGGGGTGGAGGACAACATTGTGTTCATTGTCCGGTTTGTAAATTTCCAAAATGGCAAGGGTCTGATCTACACTGATTTTTATCTGTGTTTTCATGTGACCTAAATGTCACAGGAAGAGCCCAGGACAACAAAGGGCACAAACAGTGCTAGAAACCAAACTGACACCCGGTTTATGCTTGATGGAAGTATGGTAACACGATGTGCAGCAGAGGGGACATTCTGCTGGCCAGTCAGGAGTGGGGATGAGATGTGGGTTCTAAGAGATACATTTTAAAGCGCTAGCTAGTGTGGATGGGTAGTTATGGGAAGCCACCAATGAGGAAATGGGCCCATTTCGCGTCATCTCCATCTTATCATGACTTCTGGAAGCCTTGAAGATGGATGATAAATGTATGAGACACATATGACATATGGGCTTCCAGACACTTAGTCAGGCCACGCCCTCTGGTTTCCTTCGTCTGGTCCATGCTGGGTTAGGGCTTTGCACATCATTCTTCCTTTGTTGCTACTGTTTAAACTTTTTATTCTGAAAATATGAACTTGAGAGAATAGTATAAGGACTTTTCCTGATGTTAGCAAGTGACCAAATTTGCTTAAATATGCATGATATATATTATATACAATACATTTTAAATATAATGCCAAATGTTTTTATTAATAATATATACATATTTTCAATTATTGGGTCATAACCAATTACACTATCGAACCTGGGTAAAATTGTTCCTTTAACGTGTGGATTTCATGTGGGTGTCCCTTGTTATGTCCCAGTCCCTTGTGACAATGATAAAAGGAGGAGCTGAGTCCCACACTGATGTTGTGTCCCTCTAGCGCCCTACGGCCTGGAAGGGCTCCCTGTCTTTTGTGATGGTAGTGCATTCAGAAGGATACAGATTTGGTGTGTTATAGACTATTTCTCCAGCCAAACTTCCCCAGTGTCTCCTCGTGGTTGGATTCAGCTCCCATATTTCCAGCAGGCATCATGGAAGGGCTGCTGTGGCTTTTCATGCATCGTGGTGAATGTGCATAAGGCCAGCTTCCCTCTTTTCCCTTGACGTTAGTTATTTGCTTCCGGTAGTTTCCACTCGACTTCTCTGCCATAAAGTTTCTGACTTTCCTCCTACGGCTAATGAGTGTCCGATTAGAAAACACTTCCCAAGGCAGACTTCTGCTTCTCCACACATGGCAAGACGTCAGTTCTTCTCATATTGATCCAGCACTTGGGAGGCAGAGGCAGGCAGATCTCTGACTTTGAGGCCAGCCAGATCTACAGAGAGAGTTCCAGGACAGCCAGGGCTACACAGAGAAACCCTGTTGTGAAGAAATTAAAATAAATAAATAAGTAGATGATTCTTATCTGAGTCGATGATATGACATTGGCTCACCTGGTTGACACATTGATGACACCTGAGCATCCTCTTCTATTTACGTCCTTCCTACTTTTGTTCTGTGTTGTACGCGACAAGCAAAAGCTTTCCTTGCTTCTATTTTCTTTTTCTTGAGCAAGTCCTCTTTATAATGGTTCATGCCTTGAGCACGTGTGATCGGAGCTGGTAGTTGGGCCTTGAAGTTGTGCTTCGGAGGCCACAGAGACTGGAAACACTTTTCACATTTGTCATTTGTGCTACATACCAACAAGATGACATGGAAGGTGTTTTGTCGAGGAAACTGAGATGGTACCTCCTCACTACACAGGCTCCACTAATATGACCAGCAGTTGATTTCATGAATTTCCTCAGGGCACGGCAGGTAAATAAGCTGCATGCAGCTCTTCTAAGCACCCCAGAGATGCTAAATTCTGGTCTTGTATGTGAATGGGTGCACGAATGAACAAATGAGTACAAAAGCAGCGTGAGCTAATGGATTACTCTCTTACTCGCTTCCTGGTCCAGGGAGCGCAAGTCATCTCCTATCATTGCAAAGTTGAATGCTGGAGCTTCTCCAGGGTAAGGCGCTAATTATATGCTGAGAGCGAAAGCCCCACTGAAGAGGGTGGGGATGAGCAAAGAACTCAACATCCTGGGTGTTCATGCATCCTACAGGAGGATGAGGACATCATCCAAGTGGAAAGGGCAGGCAGCATGGTACTCCCATGTCCCAAAGACTAGTCTTTCTAATTGGCCCTGTCAGAGAGCCACCCACAGTTCCACTCAAGTTGGATATCTGAGTGCCACTATTTGGGCTGAGCAGGAGGTTTCCTGTAGAGTCTCATTGAATCCATATGGGACTTCAGACTTTCCCTCCAACTCCAATGGGGCTCAGGGTCTGACCTCTGATCAAACCCTTGGTGCAGCTCTGTATGAGACACTGAGTGAATGTGATCAACAGTAAGTTAAACACAGTTGTTGCCACCTGACCCCAGGGCATTTGGAGGCTTTACTCTCCACCAGGCTGTCCTCACAAGAGGGGCTACCCTGGGCTAAAGTAATTCTCATGAGACTTTTAATTCTGGGTTTACACTTCTCTGCGAGTGACAGGCTGCGATGTGACTGAATACTAGCCACTTGGACTTGTATATGTGGGCACAGGTTGTTTCCAGGACCAACATACCGCTAAAGAACTTTTGAGCTCCAGAATTCACTGACCAGTGATTTTTTGCGGGGGAGAGAGGGTCAGGTCATTACATTAGTTCCAACCTCATGGTCTTGCTTTCATCGTTGGAATCTGGGGTGAGAGACACAGCCATCTTGGTGGTTCTTCAGTTAGTCAGAAGACCTTATCTTCCCTCCTGCTTTCAGACTTTTAGAACAATGGTATCCCTCCCCTTTGGGAAGCTGATGGGTCTTTCTCAAATTGAACCGGCAGCCTTGGAAGAATTCCCCTTAAATAGGGCTCTGTGTCTGTTTTCCAATGAGGAATTTTACCCCCGAAGGCAGTGTGGGTGGGCCACTCAGAGAGATGGAGTGTGTGAGTATAACCACCAGCTTAGCTGGGCTGTGTTTGGAGGGTGTCGAGTGTACCCTTCTAGTGTTCTTTGGAATCTCTCTCTTTGGTCACAAGAAAAATAGAGAGAGAAAAGACAAGGGGAACAGCTTGACATAAAACCTTTAACTTCCCCAAGGCAAACCCCTCAAAAATGTGTTTTGAAGTCTGAGTCCTGTAGAGATTCTTGTCAAGTCTCCTCTTCTCCACTATATACCCTTCCACACCGTCGAGGTTGGGGTTAGCCTGCAGGTTGTCTGTCTATCCCTGGAAGCATTGAGGGTGGGGTTAACATATTGGTCATCTGGCTATCCCCAGAAGCGTTGGGGCCTCCAGTGTGGACAGCTGCTAATGGCACATGGAAGTTCTCTGCTTCCTCTCCAGAGTGGGCTCCAGAGAGTGACCTGATCACCCCTGTGCTCAGAGACCAGCAGTGGCCACTGCTTTACATACTTACACTAAAAAACCAAGTCCTCACAGTCCCTGGCAGAACCCACCCCCCCCATCCGTCATCAGGTGCTTTCTCCTGCTATACCCAGGTGCTATACCCACCCAGGAACAAGGAGGCGCTCCTGCTTCCAGCCAGCAGAACCCTCCAGGTCACGTGTCATCCTCACCCATTCTGCTCAGGCGCCCTCTTTCTGTGGAGCCTGACCTTGTACTCTGTCTACAAGGGCCACCCAGCCCCCTCCCTACCCTCCTCCGATGCCTGTCACCCTGCCCTTCTCTGTCTTTTAAAAGTTTCTCTTAGCACCTTCTAAGACCGCATGAATTTATTTATTTCCGTTTATTCTCTCCTTGCACTAAAATATAAATACATTGGCACAGAGTTCTTCATTTTGTTTATTGAGGTTTTCCAAACACCTAGAAGGAAAGACAGTCTATAAACACTTGGTGAGTGAATGGATGGGTCCCATTTCCGGCCCTAAGAGCCATCAGGGGGAGGGGTGGGCAGGACCCCAGCAACTGAAGGGAGCCTACTGTGTCTCTGAGCGAGCCAGAGGCCCATTCACCTTTTCATGGGAAGCTGCCCTCCAGGAAGGAGGTTATGCAAGGGTGAAGCTTTTCCTAATCAGTTGTACCCTAGACTGGTGAAGAAACCCGACTGCTCAGAATAATGTCTCCCACCTAAATTTCTCCAGCTTCCTGTTCTAGGAATGAGCAGCCGCAGCAGTCACAGAGAAACCAACGGAAAAGCGAGTTTCCTCCAATCTTCCCCTGCACCTTGAGCCTTGAGGTTTATGAAGATTATGGTAGAGTTTATCCAAGCGAACTGTGACCACTGCCATGCCCGGCTCTTTCCCCTGCCTGCTGGTGATGCAAGGACGAGGGCTGAAAGGAGGGCACTGGGGTATCCGGAGTGGGGGACCTCAAAGAAAACGCATCTTGAGAAAACACGAGCTGCTCTTGCAGATCCAGCCGGGCTGCTTCCTGAAAATGAACCGCACTGTGTGGGTCTCCCACCCCTCAACTCCCCTCCTCCTTCCCAGCTCTCTTCTACTCTCTACAATCCCCACTAGAAAAAAAAAATAATCGTCTTGTTTTCCGACTGGGTACTGCTGCAAGGAGATAGTCCTGAGTGTCCTAAGTCGAAAGCAGACATGCATGTAGATTCACCCTGCTGAGGGGTCCTCTGTTCTGCATCTCTGCCAGTCAGACACCCCTGCTGGGGGCTTGTCTGCAGGGCAGAGGGGCTGACAGGATTTCTGATGAAGGGAAAACTGGTGCTCTTGTTGGGGATAGGTATGGATTCCTTCATGCTCCCCAGCTACCAACATGCAATGGCAGTCCAGTTAAAGGCAAAGCAGGAGTTTTCATGACTTTACTGTTTGCTTCTCTTTAAACGTTCAGAGAGGTCTTGAGGTAGATCAGAATTGAATCTATGGATTTCCTCTTGGAATGAAAGGATTATCAGTTTTGTAGCCATAACATTTTCTGTGCATTGTTCTTTAAAAAAGTATTTCTTTCTCTTCCTTCTCTCCAACCTCCTCCTCCTCAATACTGCTACTACTACTACATTGTTGTTGTTGTTGTTGTTGTGTGTATGTGTGAGCACACACACATTCATTCATGTATACATGTGTGTAGGCCAGATAACAACTTAAGGAAGTAGATTCGTTCCTGCCACCATGTGAGACCTGAGGATGGAACAGAGGTCTTCAGCCTTGGTGGCAAGTGGCTTTACCCCAATATTCAGGAGTTAGTGGCTCCTGAATATTATTCTTAATTTCTAAATATTATTATGTGTTGTAGCCATTTTTAAAATTTTAATTCACTTTATTTATTTATTTATTTATTCATCTATTTATTGCTACAAGGAGTAGTAAGGGTGGGTTAAATATTGAGTATTTCAGAGACTAGAGGATAGATTACAGGAGATTATGGGTTGCTACAAAAAGTCTTTATTAGTATACTATTTATCAAATAAATCTTTTCACAGACTCAGCAGTTTTTTTCTGCTGTCACAGAAGTACAGTTCAGCTATTTTCCTAAAGTGCCCCTAGAGCACAGCACCCAGCAGCAGGTAGCCATTTTGAGTGTAATGGCAGAATCACGCAGTTGTTCATGCTGTTTTGCTGAACGATGAGTTTCAGCACCTTTTCTTATGGGCCACCCACATGGTGTCTTTCACAGAGTGGCCAGTCTTTCATCCATTCTTTCTCTCTCTTGTTTCATTATTGGCAGAGGGAGTTCTCACACCATCTGAGCACCTTGTCAGATGCATGGGTTTTAGATATTGTCTTGTGCACCAGGACTGCCTTCTCATACTCTATGGCTTGGTTGAATATGAAGATTTGGAATTGATTGGTTTGCATATTTTAAACTATCCTTCTTTTATATTTTTAATTAAAATATAATTTAACTCCTCCCTTGTATGCCCCACCCACACTAGATTTCATAGCTTCTTTGTCTTTGATCTCTCTCATCTCTCTCACACACAACTGAACATATATTTATCTTTTCAGGGATGACCACTTGGCCTTGTATAACCAATTAAGGGACTCATCCCTGGGGAAACTTATTTCTCCAACTCTCAGAATTCCTTGGTTGCTTTGAGTTCTTTGTCCATGGGTGAGGCCCCATGAGAGACACGTCAACATGTCTATTGATGCTGTCCTTGTCAAAATCTTGTTTAGACAGTCATATTGTTGTGGTATCATGGGTGACACTTCCCTGATATTTTTAGGAGATACAGTCCCACTGCAAACTCCCTGTTTCTCTGGTTCTTACAGTCTTTCTGCCCCTCCCACCTGAGCCTTAGATAAAGCATCTATGTTGTAGATATATCAATTTGGGCTGGGCAGCTCATGACCAGTTGTTATCTGCATGTTGACCTTCTGGGTTTTTTGTAAAGGTTTCTCTCTGCTGCTAAGAAGGTTCTTTGATGAGATACCTACACTTATCTATGAATATAAAGTCAAACCGCCATTATTGCTGAAATAAAACCAATTTGATCATGATACATACATACATATATATATATTATGGTGTACTGTCTTTTGGATATTCTGTTGAATCTGGGTTGCTAAGATTTTGTAAAGGCCTTTTGCATCTATTTTGCAGTGATATTGGTCAATAGTGTGTGTTTGTGTGTCTATTTGTGTGTATGTGTGTGTGTGTGTGTGTGTGTCTGTCCTTTTCAGATTTTAATAATGATAACTCTTTCCTCAGAGGTTTGGGAGGGTTATTTTCATTTCAATCCTGTGATATAGTTTGAGAAACATTGGTGTTAGTTTTGCTTTTTAACTTTTTAGTAAAATGTTTTAGTAAAGCATTCAGCCCTTGCTTTCCTTTATCAGAAGACTTTTCATTTATTTGTTTTTACCATTAATCATATGACTTGTTTTTTGTCTATTCATGTTTTTATATCCTTTAGTGTCAATTTTGGTAGGCCATATGTATGTAGAAATTTGATCGTTTTTGTCTAGATATTTTCATTTGTTAGGGTGTAGTTTTAAGAAACAATCCCGAATGTTCCTTTGAATTTCTGTAGTACTTATTAGTGTTCCATCCCTAGTTTGATTTCTTGCTCTCCCTCTCCTCTCTCTCTTTCTTTCTCAAGGCTTGCCAACTTTGCTCTATCACTTTTAGAGTAGCAAACTGACACTGTGTCTCACTTCTGTGCTCCGTTTGTTTTCTTCCATTTGTTTTGCTTTGGTTTTCTCTTATTTTCTAAATTCTTGGGGGTGCTCTGTTTGATCACTAATTTGAAATTCTTCTATTATTCTGATTTCTGGTACTTAGCAGGGAACAACAACAACAACAAAATTAAAACTGTGATGAGCTACAGTCTCACTCCGTGCAGGGTGGCTATTAACAACAACTAATGGAGGCTGGTGGGGCTGTGGAGCAAAAAGAAGCTCTTACATTCTTTTAGTGGGAATGTAAGTTCATACAGCCACCATGGAAAACAGTGTGAAGATCTTTCAAAGAAACTGAAAATATAACTACATTATGATCCAGCTTTTCTCCTCCCGGGAGTATATCTGAAAGAAATGTCACCAACATCTAAAAGAGATACTTGTAAGGTATCTCTCAGTGACTATGATATGGAGTTAGCCTCTGCCCATCAACAGATGAAGGGATACAGAAAATGTGGTGCATATAATACAATGGCATATTATTAAGTCATAGAGAATAGTGAAACCTTGTCATTGGACGAAAAATGAAAGGAAATGGAGGACAAAATGTTCAGTGAAACAAGCTAGGTACCAAAGGACAAGTACCACCTGTTTTCTTGAAACTAAAACTGAAGTCAACATGGGAGCTAAAGAATCATTACGGGAGTTAGAAAAGGGACTGGAGGGCGCAGAAGATGGCTGATGAATATTGCTTACATGCAGTGTAGGCAAGTATGGAAATATCACACTGTAAACATGTGTTATCACTAAGAAAAATTAAAGGCTTTGAAATTTTATCAGCCTTTTTGTTGTGGTTAGTAAAAGTATATCTGTCCTGTTTTTTTTGTTTTAGTATTTGTCTATTCACAGTATCAGGATAACTCTCCAGGTTATTTTGTAGAAACACTATTGTTTTGAACATTTTCATCTAGGTATGAAATACTTCCAGGGCTTGATATCTTTTTGATAATAGTCATGATTATCAAGAGACCAGTTATTAGAAAGATCATTCTTGGGATGGGAGAGATGGCTCAACAGTTAAGATCATTGGCTGTTTTCACAGAGGACCCTGGTTCAATTCCCAGCTCTCACATGGTGGCTCATAGCCCTTTGTAATTCCAGTTTCAGGGGACCTGATGCTCTTTTTCTCACCTCCTCGGGCACCTAGACACACATGTGGTACACAGACATGTATGCTGACAAAGCAATAATGCACATAAAATAAAATAAAGGCAAAGCATTTTAAAGATTATTATTTTTTCCACCGAACTGTGTTATCTTCATTGTGAACTTCGTGACAGTAGATGGGCTTGTTTCTGTATGCTATTTTCAGTTTTATTGATTTCTTTGTTTATCTTTGTATAGTCTTAGTTAACTGTAACTCTGTAATCAATCTTAATATCTATCTTATAATATAGCTTACCTAACAGTTCTTTGTAATAATCTCATCTCTGTGTTAGTCTTTTCAATTTTCTATAAATTTACCATCAGCTGGCTAACATTCATGAACAGGTCTGAGCATTTGATATGGAGTTCTTAGACTATATGTTTACTTGAAACAATTGATATCTTTACATATTGAATATTTTGGACCATAGCCAGAATCTAGCTGTCTACTGAGGTCCACTAACATTTCTCTAAATAGTATTTAGCAGTTTTAAACTTTGAAGTTTTTGTATTTCTCTCTCTCTCTCTCTTTCTTTTTGATCTTTCTGTGGCTTCATTGATTTATTAGTTTTCTCAGAGCCAACTTGTGACTCATTAACTTTTTTTCTGATTCATCCACACCACCATCCAAATTATTCCCTTCCCTTTATTTTGTTTTCATTTTGGTTTGTTTGATATTATTTCTGAAATAATTTTCACTTTCCATTTCCTAACCATGTATAGATTTAGCTGACAGCTATAGCTTTAAACTGTTATACCCTCAAAATTAGTTAACCCAATTTCTAATATCTAAATGTTTTACAATAAAATACTTGCATTTATTAGGGCGTCATTTAATTTTTAAACATTTGTGAGTTCCTGGACAGCCAAGGCTAGAAAAAATAAACAAATAAAAATGTTGGAAAACACCAAAGGTTTCTTTAATCTCACATTATATAATGCGTGTTTCAAGTGTATGTGTAAGGAATATCATTGTTTTAGGTAGTGTTTTAGGAGTCTCAGTTTATTTTTCTGGCCTTTAAAGGTTGAAAGTGGGAAATACAGACCAGATAAAATGCAACTTAGGTCCAATCAAATGAAGATGGAAAAATACTTGCTATATGTGTAATTAAATAAATCTACGGCTCTCCATTTCTAGCGTAGACAGTTGTCACCCTCTAGCCATGACACAACACTACCAAATCCATTACTAACTTTGTCAAAAAGTTTAAGCAAAGAAACATGCAACTGGGTATTGCCTGTATTTGCCAGCAATTACAGAGAGGTCTGGCAGACTCACTATGGTTATCATCTTGTCTATTTCTCTTGATAGTTCTGTCACTTTCCAATACACAATCCAACACTGTCGCCTTCTGTACTTGCACGTGGAGATGATTTGGTCTTCTAGGTGCATTGTCTTTCTGCCATTGCAAATAAGACCTCTTATCTCCAAAACTACTTCTTGCCTGAAAGAATCTTTATTATAATATTTGAGCTGTATTTTCTATTATATAGTAATTCTCCATTATGGATTTCTCCCCCTCAATTCTTTTGTTTGAGTTTTCAATACTTTACTGTCCCCTCCCATAGGCTTCAGATTGGACATTTTCTATTGATATATCACAGACCACCAGTCTTTGTATGAGCTGTCCTTAATTTACTATATCTAATCATTATAGTATTTAGTTATTGTATTTTCAGTTCTTTAATTTCTGTTTGAGTCTTTATTACAGATTTCCTGTTCTGATAGTGTTCTGTGTCCTGTTATTGATGTTTTTGAGCACATTAATACAATTTTTAAAGGTCTCTGTTAAATTTAGTAAATGAACCTCCCATACACTAGTTCCTATTGTCAGTTTCTTCCTTTCTTATTCTTGTTTTTCATTCTTCAGAATACCTATTGAATGAATGTTGAACATTTTATTCAAAGGAATTGGAGTAATTGTGGGGCTGGAGAGACAGCTCAGCAGTTAAGAGCACTTGCAGCTCTTCCAGGGGACCAGGGTTCAGTTCCCAGTATCCACATGGCAGCTTATGTCCTCTGTGACTCCAGCTCCAGGGAGTCTGACACCTTCTTCTGACCTCAGCTGGCACTCCCATTCATATGGACATGCCCATCCACACATACATACATATATGCACATACTTAAAAATAATCAGAAGAAATTTTAGTTGCATGTTTCTTTGCTTGAGCTGCTTGGTAATGTTGATCACGAACTTGGCAATGCTGTATCATGACTGGAAGGTGGCACAGGCTACAGAGTATCAGCTTTACGTTACTTCCATGTATGATAATTGTTTGCTACACTAGAAGGGACCTTAATTATGTGTTATCTGTTTCCTGGTCGATATTTCCTACCTTTAAACACTCAACATATTCCAATTTTGACATAGTCATTGGTTAAAGTTTGCAAGATTCCTCTCAGCTACAATCATTCTTGTTCAATTCTTTCAATGACTGGATTCAGAGAACCAAGATCCCACAAGGGTAGAACCTCCTTATTTTCTTCTCCAGGGAATCTCTACATAAAACTGAGAGAAAATAAGGGGACAACGTAAACAAGGAGGACATGTCCCAAAGGTTAGCAATCATACATGGAACTTGACATTTGATTAATGATTTTTGACTGTTCTTCCAATAAAGAAAATTATATCAGGAGTTTCCTTTGGAGGTAAAAGTTGCTACAGTGAGCATTATTTACTATTCATAATAAAACAAAATATTTCCTAATAAATTGTAGGAATGCTTAATAATCTGCAAATCATGTAGCATTTAGAATTTTTCTTGGTTTGCCAATGGTATCTCATTTTAAATATCCCCCGCCCCAAGTAAAAGGGAATCATCTTGCCACAGGAAGAAGGTATAATTCAAGGTAACTTTCTTTCTCTTGACAGGATCTTGCTCCTCTTTTCACCTTTTGTGGGTATAAATTTGATGCTATATGTAAATGTGCCTTGTAAAGTCTAAAGTGCTATAAAATGAAGCTATTTTACTTAATAATTAACATTAATGCTAATAAAATATTGTCCCCTATTAAAATGTAAATGCTTTGGGGAGACTGAAACATTAAACCAATTATGTGTGACTCGATGAGAAATAGCTCATCAGCAACTTTCCAAGGCAATAAATGGTGTGATGGAAGAGGCGATGTGTGTGTGTGTGTGTTTGTCTAGAATTGCCACACCCATCATCATATTCTTTCTGAAGAGTCATTGTCCACCCCAGTTTACCTGAAATTTTATATTGTGTGCCTGGTGTTTCCTGTCCCTTATTAACATATCCTGTTCTATTTGTATGAGGTCAACTTTTCAAAATGCCACCATATAAATGAGATCCTAATGCATTTGCCTTTCTGTGTCTGATTGATTTAATTTACATTGGCATTTCTCTGGTTTACCTATTTTGTACATGATAAATGCATATAATTTAATTTCGGTTAAAAGTACACATTGCTGCATTAAAATTTGGTGAACCCCTGGTGGGTTTTAAGCAGAGACATTGTGCATTGTAGAACACTTTGCCTTAAGGGGAATCTAAATGTAACTTTGATACTTTAAAATCAGGACAAATATTTTCATCTTTTAGGTCCTAATTTATTGTTTGCTTCTTCCTTCAAAAATTAAGAATTAGGAAGTTTTGGGTGAGGTCTAAGGTTTGAACAAACGTATGTAAAATAAAATGCAGTAAATGAAAAGCAAAGCATCAGACTCAGTGATTATCCTTAACTGTCTTTCAGCAGAAGGCATTAACTGTAGGTGTTTGGGCTTTACTGTCTGTGTGCCCTGTCAAGTCTTATTCTGCAGGAAGGCATGCAAACTACATTTGAGATATTTCTTTCTCGTCTTAGGCTTCCTGGTGTGTGTGTGTGTGTGTGTGTGTGTGTGTGTGTGTCCGTCCGTCCGTCCATCCAGGCCAAAGTACAACCCTAGGTGTCATCTCTCAGGTGCTGTCCACCTTGTGTTGACATGTGGAACTCACTAGCCTGGAACCTACCAACCTGGTTAGGCAGGCTGCTCAGCAAGTCCCTTGTCCCCTGCCAGCTAGTTTCAGGATTGCATGCTTATGCCACTGAATCCAGCTTTTTGAAAAAATGTGGGTTCAGAGGATTGACATTTCAATCCAAGTGTTTCCTCCGCTTTAGGGTCCCTTCTCTCAGATGGACACTTGGGAGAATTCCAGGCTAAAGCCCGAGAATCTCACTTGTCCTCAAGATTTTTCTTGTAAGTTTCTTTACCTGGTGCCCTAGTTAGTTATCAGTGGATTCCTTGATTGGGGAATGAGCGAACAGTCACTAAATCAGTTGATCAATTCTGTTTCCCCTGAGAGACTGCATGGTAAGAATAGCAAGGGCTAGAAAGGAAATTTCCAGTAGAATTCTGGAGAAATGTATATAGTCACAAGGGAAATAGAATTTTAAGAAATGTCAAAGGGAAGTGATAGTCCAGATGCAAATTTATTTGGGCTTTCACTATTTTCAGCTTTTCTTATTGCCCCTGTGGTATATGCTTTCTTTGTGGGTTCTCAGCGACTGATCAATGTGAACTTTATTTGAGTCTGTGGTCACAGATTATTTTCAGCGTTGGTAGCTCTTTTGAAAGGGGTTGCATTTGAAGGTTAGCCACATCACATTCAAACTTTTAGGTCCCATGTACTTCAGAGCAGAGACAGGAGGCAAGGGAGAAAGGAAAGAGCATGTTATGTGCCTACAGCTGTTAAAATACTTTACATATATTAGCTTGATTGATCATCATGGCAATCTGCAACATAGATATTTTCATACATTCGTTAGCAATGAGAACACTGAAGCTCAGAAAGGTTAACAGACAGGTTAAAAGGAAAAAACAGAAGGGGAATTTGATCTCATGTCTGTTTAAAATAGAAATCCATATTCTTTCCATGGACAAATTGGGAAGAGCCATTTGGATGTAAGAGAAGGAAATTTCTCACTAAATGATGGGATTCATTTAGAATTATTTACATCTTAGGAGGCAGTTGATATTCCATCATTTAAAAAATTATCTCCTTTGCATTGTGATATGCCAAATGCCTGTTGACTGTGAGGCACTTGGAAGGCACTACAAGGAACGTCTTCTAAGCACTTTGGGATGGCCCTGTGGCTCCCATGTCAGCAAAGTTTAGTCTTTTATAACATATATATTCTATTATCATATACTTTTATCATATATATTGTATTTATATAATATATTTTACACTCTGGGATAAATTTGAAGAAATAATCTCTTGGTTGTTGAGAAAAAAAAGTGGGACAGCTAGCCTACAGAAACCTCATGCTATCTGCCTTACACACCCTTCTTCACGTGATCCAGCCGCCAAGAAATCTGAATGGATGAAGGTCAGGTCTCAAAGTCGAGAACCTACTGGGAGCATCACACGATAGTGACTATCAATGGACGCATGTGTCCATCCATGACTGAGAATGAAGCTCAGAGGAGGGAGGGTGCACATGAGGAGAGTGGCTCTCAATTTACTGAAAACTAGTCTGTCAAAAAGCAGTTCATTAAAAACATCAACTCAGCACATCGTTGGTGAAAATCAGTTCACCAAAGATCAACTGACAGATTCCAGGAAAGCTGCCAAGCAAATATTTTAAACCAGATCTTTGATTTGCTGTTGCTGCTGTTTCCTAGCAAAGGCAAACAAGTTTTGTTGAAGGACCAGAGCAGAGGCAAAGGGTATGGGCATCACATGGCAGATATCTGTAAAATAACACCAGCAACAGGAAAGTCTGTTTTTAATAGTGTTGTGGTTCCAACCCAGGCTTTAGTGCATTTTAGGTAAGTGCTCTTAGGTTGAATTATATTCCCAGCCTAGTATAAGTTTCTGATACACAGTCCTGAATATTTCCAGTGTTGAGACAAGTGTACAATTAAAGACTGATATTCAAATCAGCCAGGAAAACAAATCCATATAAAAACTAGGTGCTATTATTGTAGACCCCTGCTTTTTACATATTCTGAATAATGCTGTCATGAGCACATATACAAGTTTTTCTCTTTTCTTTTTTTTTTTGCATACATGTTTTAACATCTCTTGGGTAGAAACCCAGAAGTAGAATTGCTGGGTTATATTATAAGCCATCGTTTAACATTTAAAGAAACTGTTCAACTGTTTCCCATCATGGTGGTATCATTTCAGATTTTACTAGTAATCTATTATCATTTTATATCCAATTTTCACCACCCATGGCAATGCTTTAATGTATAAGATTTTTTAATTGGCATATCCTCATTGAAATAGTGATGGGCTTCATAAGACATTTTCACACAAGTATATCAAGTACTGGGATCATACTTACCTTCCACACACCTTTCCTTCTCTCTACATTCTTCTTAACTCCCCAAGTCTTGCTTCCACTTTCATAGTATGAATGTATTTGCCCCCCCATAATCTCATAGGGAGTGGCATTATTAGGAGGTATGGCTTTAAGATAATGGACTGAACCTCTGAAACTATAAATGAGCCATCCTAATTAAATGTTTTCTCTATAAGTGTTGCTGTGGCCATGGTGTCTCTTCACAGCAATAAAACCCCTAGTTAAGATATATATATATACACACATATATATGTATATAATTTTGTGCTTATATAATGTATAGAACTCACAAATATTATAAAACATAAAATACTTGTTTTCTGGGTCTTATTTCTCTTAATATGCACTTCAATTTTCTTGCAATTGGCATAATTTCATTTTTTTAGGTATGAATAAAACTCTACCCCTATTAACATTTCCTTCTCTTTTTAATAATAAAATATAACCAATCTGGGTGATGGTAGCTCAAGCCTTTAATCCCAGAACTTGGGAGGCAGAGTTAGGAGGATGTCTGTGAGTTCAGTTCAAGACCACCTTGGTTTACAAAGTGAGGTCCTGGACAACCAGGGCTGTTACGCAGAGAAACCCTTTCTTAAAATACATAAATTTGGATATAATAAGATAAAAAACCGACATACCAGAATTGAGGAAAACAAACAAACAGAAGGAAAACAATCCAGGAGAAAACATAAGAATCAGAGAACCACTTGTTTGCACACTCAGGAATCCCATAAAAACATGAAAGTGTAAGCCGTAATATATACCCAGAGGACCTGGTCGCAAGGCCCTCTGCATGCTGCCTCAGTCTCTGGGAGTTCAAATGATTTTTGATCATGTTGATTTAGAGGTCCTTACTTTGGTGTCCTCCATCCCTTCTGGCTCACACTGTTTCTGCCTCTTCCTCTGCTGGAATTCCCCGAGCCGCAAGTAGGCAGGGATTTGATGGAGACATCCTGTTTAGGGCTGAGTGTACCAAGGGCTCTCAGTCTCTGCATAATGTCTACCTGTGGGTCTCTGTATTTGTTCCTATCTGCTGCAGGAGGAAGCTTCTTTGATGATAGCCGAGCAAGGCGCTGATCTATGACTATAGCAGAATATCATTCTGAGTCATTTTAAATTTTTTTTTAGAACAGCAGTAGTATTTAATTTTATCCTGTGTCCCTGGGCTGTCTAGTCTCAGTTTCTTAGTCACTCAAACAGCATTAAGTAGGAGCTCCATCTGGTAGAGTAAACCTTAAGTCAAATCATGTGTTAGCTGCTTGTTCCCACACACGTTATGCCACATCGCACTAGCATATCTTGTAGGCACAACACCATTGGTGATCACAGCATTTGTGGCTGGATTGGTGTTTATGTCTTCCTGTGGTAGTGTGCAGAGAATCCCCTGTAGGAAAGACACTAGCAAGTAGGGGCTCTATGTAGGGACCAGCTCGACTTCTCTTCATTAGATGTGTTGTGTAGGTATTGCCTCCAGCAATGGAACCTTGTTGTCACTCTGTGGAGAGTAATCTATAGTTCTGGCAGCAATCTGGTTTGTTTGTAGTTTCCCATGGGACCACTTTGCCCAAGACCTCAATTAGATGTAACCCAATACCAGTACTGAAAGCTTCATTTGGTTATGAGAGATGTCTAGTTGGGACTCTGTCTCCTCATTATTTGGTAATTTCATTTAGGTCATCTTCATATATTTATATATTTTAGAAAGCTTCCACTGTATTAGGTTTCTGTACTAACCCTCAAATGACCCTTATAGCTGTCTCTCCCCATATTCTTTCCTTGTCCCCATTTCCCGTCCCCCTCCCAACTTGATCCTCCTATTCCAGTACTTTCCTATCCATCCACAACTATCTATTCTATTTCCCTTTCTGAGGGATATATATGTGCTTCTCACCCCAGTCCCTTATTTTATACCTAATCTTTGTGATTCTATGGATTATAGCATGTTATCATTGACTTAATGGTTAATATCCATATATAAGCAAATTCCTACTGTATTTGTTCTTTTGCATTTTTTGGATTACCTCACCAAGATGATTGTTTTTTCTAGTTCCATCCATTTACTTGCATATTTTATGATTTCATTGTTTAAATGTCTGAGAAATATTCTATTGTGTAAACACACTACATTTTCTTTATCCATTCATCTGTTGAGGCACATTTAGGTTGTTTCCAATTTCTTACTATTATGAATAGTTGTGCAATGAACATGGTTGAGCAAGTATCTCTGTGGTACGATACTTTGAGTATAGGTCAAAGAGTGGAATAGCTAGATCTTGAGGCAGATAGATTCTGAGGAAACGGCACACTGATTTCCATAGTGGCTATACATGTTTGCAGTCTCACCAGCAATGGATGTGTTCCCCATTAGTCCACATCCTTGCCAGTGTGAGCTGTCATTTGTTTTATTGATCTTATACATTCTGATGGGTATAATATGAAATCTCAATGTAATTTTGATTTGCATGTCTCTGATTACTAAGGATGTTTATTATTTTTCTAAGTCTTTCTCTGCCCTTCAAGTTTCGTCTTTTGAGAATTCTCTGTTTAGATCAGTATCCCATTTTTAAACTGGGTTATTTTCTTGATAGGCAGAGGGATTCTTCAATATTCTATTTTTCCATTTTAAGGTATGTCTATTGTTTCACTAATCTCCCCAGGACTTTTCATCATGAAGGAGTGTTGAATTTTGTCAAAGCCTTTTCTGCATTTAATGAGATGATAATGTGGTTTTTTTTCCATTTAGTTTGTTTATATTGTGCTCTTTCTTTCTTTCTTTCTTTCTTTCTTTCTTTCTTTCTTTCTTTCTTTCTTTCTTTCTTTCTTTCTTTCTTTCTGCTTGTTGAACCATTTCTGCATTTCTGGAATGAAACCTACTTGATCATAGTTGATGATATTTTTTCGTGTATTCTTGGATTTGGTTTACAAGTATTTTATTGAGAATTTTTGAGTCTATGTTAATAAGGGAAATTGGCCTGGAATTCTCTTTCTTTGTTGCATTGTATGTGGCTTGGGTAACTCTACTCTTGTAAAATGAATTGGGCACTGTTCCTTCTGTTTATATTTTGTGGAATAATTTGAGAAGTATTGGCATTAATTCTTCTTTGAAAATCTGACAGAATTCTTCACTAAACCTATCTGGCCTTGGACTTTTTTTTTTGGTTGTGAGATTTTTAATTAGTACTTCTATTTCATTAGGGGCTATATGTCTGCTTAAATTGCTCATCTGTTTTTGATTTGACTTTGGTAAGTTGTATGTATGGAGAAAATTGTCTGTTTCTTTTAGATTTTCCAATCTTGTGAAGTACAGGTTTTAAAAGTATGTCTTTATGAGTCTCTAAATTTCCTCAGTATCTGTTGTTATATTCCCATTTTCATTTCTAATTTTGTTAATTTGGTTATTCTTTCTCTGCCTTTTAGTTAATTTGTATAAGGGTTTGTCTCTCTTGTTTTTTTTCTCAAAGAACAGACTCTGTGTTCTATTGATTCTTTTTTTTTCTTTGTTGTTTCTATTTTACTGATTTTAGCCCTGAATTTGATTATTTCTTGTCATCTACTCCTTTTGGATATGATGTCTTCCTTTTGTTCTGGAGATTTCAGGTTTGCTCTTCAGTTACTAGTATGCAATCTCTCCAGTATTTAGTGTAGGTACTCCAGGGCTTTAAATTTGCCTCTTAGAACTGCCTTCATTGTGTCCCATAAGTTTGGTATGCAGTATATTCATTTTATTCAATTCTAGAAAGTCTTTAATTTCTTACTAAATTTCTATCCTGACCCAATTTTCAATAGTTTTCAAACTCAATTTCCATGTGTTTGTAAGCTTTCTGTTGTTTCTGTTTTTGATGTCTAGCTTTGATCCATGGTGGCTAAATAAGATGCAGGGAGTTACTTCAATTTTCTGAATCTGTTGAGATTTGGTTGTGTCTGAGTGTGTTGTCAGTTTTGGAGAAAGTTTCATGAGATACTGAGAAGAAAGTATCCTTTTGTGTTTGGGTGAAATATTCTGTAAATTTATGTTAGGTCCATTTGGTTTATAAAGCCATTAAGCTCCAGGATTTCTCTGTTCATTTTTTGTCTGGATTACCTGTTTATTGGTGAGAGTGGGCTATTGAAGCCTCCCAATGTCAGTATGAGGGTAAATACGTGATTTAAGCTGTAATGGTGTTTCTGTTACAGACTTGGGTGTCCTTGTGTTTGGTGCATAGATGTTAAGAATTGCAATATCTTCTTGGTTGGTTTTTCCTTTGATAAATATATAGTGTCCTTTCCAGTGTTTTCTCGTTAGTTAGTTTTGGTTTGAAGTCAGTTTTTTCAGATATTAATATAGCTATACCAGCTTGCTTCTTAAGTCCATTTGCTTGGAATATCTTTTTCCACCTTTTGCCACGAAGTGATGTTTATCCTTGATGTCAAGGAGTGTTTCCTGAGTGCCACAGAAGGATGGATCCTGTTTTTATATCCATTACATTAGCCCGTGTCTTTTTATTGGGGAATCGAGACCATTGACCTTAACAGCTATCTATGGACAGCGTTTGATTCCTGTTATTTTGGTGCTGCTGCTGTTATTGTTGTTGTGGTGGTGATGGTGGTGGTGGTGGTGGTGTGTGTGTGTATGTTTCCTCATTTCATTTGCTGGTTTGGGATTATTTATTCACTGTGGTTTCTTGTGTGGGGTTAACCTCATTAGGTTAGTATTTTCTGTCTAACACCTTCTATATGGTTGGATTTGTAGATAGATATTGCTTAAGTTTTATTATGGAAGTTATCATTTTCTCCATCTATTGTGATTGCAAGTTTTGCTGGGTATAATAATATGGGCTGGCATCTGTAGTCTGTTATAGAACTTCTGTCTGGGCCTTTCTGGCTCTGAGAATCTTTATTGAGAAGCTGGGTCTAATTCTAATAAGTTTGTCTTTGTGTGTTAGTTGTTCTGCTTCCCTGTAGCTTTTCAAAGCTCTCTCTCTCTCTCTCTCTCTCTCTCTCTCTCTCTGTGTGTGTGTGTGTGTGTATGTATGTTTAGTGTTTTGACTATTATGTGTTGAGGGGATTTTCTGTTCTGGTCCAGTCTATTTGGTGTTCTCTATGCTTCTTGTCCTTTGATAGGCACCTCCATCTTTCAGTTAAGGAAAACTTTCTCTATGATTTTATTGAAGTTTTTCCTGTGCATTTGACCTGTGCTTCTTTTCCTTCCTCTGTTCCTCTCCTTTCTCTATTCTTTTTTCTTTTAAATGATAGTTTATATTATTGTTTTTTATTTTTTTGAAAATAGATTCTTCCCTGATAGTATACATCTGAACCACAGTTTCTCCTCCCTCCATTCCTCCCAGCTACCCCCATCTCCCCTCTCCTCCAGATGTACTCCCCTTTGGTCCCTCTTAAGAAAAAGCAGGCCTCCAAGATAGGACAACCACACAGAACAAAATGAGAGATTTGATCTTTTCATAGTGTCCCAAATTTCCTGGATGTTTTGTGCCATTTTGATGATTTTTTTTTTAGATTTAACATTTTCTTTGAGCTATCCATATTTTCTATTGTATCTTCAATGCCTGAAATTCTCTCTTCTATTTCTTGTGCTCCATCGGTGAGGCTTTCCTCTGAAGTTCCTGTTAAAGTTCCTAAGTTTTTCATTTCCAGATTTCGCTCAGTTTGGGGTTTCTTTATTGATTCTATTTCCACTTTCAGATCTTGAACTGCTTTTTTTTCTTCTACTGTTTTTTGTTTTCATAGATTTCTTTAAAGAGATTATTAATTTTCTCTTTAAGAACTTCTATCACATGCACAAAGGCTATTTTAAGGTCTTTGTCTTGTATTTTAGTTACTTTACAGTACTAATTGCTGGGCTGTAGTGGTGACATATTGTTCTGGTCATAATTGATTATGTTTTTATACTGGTGTCTGGGCATCTGGGATTGGGAAGAGTGTAATTCTAGGTGCTGATATCTGGTCTTCGCTTTGATGGGTCGGTGTTTTATTCCTTGTTTTCTGTTTCTGTCTCTGGGTCTTAGGAAAGAGTGGTAATTGTCTGTTGCTTGGTAGGAGATTCTTCGGGAATCCTGATAGGTGTGGACACTGGTGGTTCCAAAGTAAAATGTGTTTCTAGGTATTGGGAACTTACACTTTGGAATGGGGATGGGTTTGGAAGGGAGTCTGAGGGGGTCCACAGGAGGGAGAAAATCAGGGTGTTCCACAGGGATCTGTTTTGTCTCCAAGGAATAGGGCAAAGGGTGAGGAGAGGCCACCATAGAAGGTCTCCTATATAGCTGGGGGTGGTGTTGGGACTGGGTTATCGACTTGGACAGATGGAGGAAGAGGTGCAGTTTTGCGGGTAGGCTATGTGCTTCCCTGGCATAAGTGGTTTTAGGATTCTCAGGGAATGCCTGCTGGAGTTGGGAGCTGGGATAAAGCAATCAGTAGGTGCAGGGAAGTGAGGAGGGGAAGATTTGTATGATTAACTGGAGATGGAGGCTTGGGGGAAGGAAGGCCACAGCAGGTGTTTTGCTACAGAGCTGGGGATGACACCATGGGATTGGGTTTGGAGAGAGTAGGGAGAGATGAATATCTACAGTTAGCCTTCCTGCCTCCCTGGCTGGAGTCTGGTTGTTAAGAAACCCTCTGGGTAAATTTTACCTAGGGATAAATGAGCGGCAGTGAGCAGAAGGTATTTTGCTTTTGATTAAAATTTATTTATGTTTCTTCTTCATCAGTATATACTATGAGCTAAGTACTTTTCCAAGGTCTTGCATGCTGGCCAACAGAATTCTTGCTTTCATCTTAAAACCTGACTTTCATTCAATCATCTAACTGACAAAGAGCGAGGCAAAGGCTTATGTCCAGCTGTAATGCCTGAGCTCTGGTGAACTTACACTATAAATAACTTATTTCCATTTTCCTTTATTGTTTCTTATCCTCCATCCTCCCCTCCATCTTATATTAAATTTCTCCTATTGAACCATTGCTATAGCAGTAAAGTTATTATCAGCCAAAACTTATTAAGCACTCCTATGGACAAGAAACTACACCTTTAGTGCAATCTCTGACACCATTAGACGATTAATCAACTTTGCTGAATAAATAGTGCTAATAGACTGTTTGGAATGTAGAGGTTTATTTTAGCAAGTGTAGGCTATTTTGAATATGCTGCAGGTGGGTTGGAGTGAATGACCACTTCCTGGCTCCATTTATAATTTTCACCACTATGGTCAGTTATAGGGAAGCAATAGCACATTGTTCCTTCATTTTTCCCAGGGGAGTCCAGCAGGAACCAGCTACTTCTCATCCACCAGCTTTCTGTGGTTGGAGAATACGAGTCAAGTAGGGCTCCTTTGTGCACAAAGTTTGAAAGATGACACAATTTCCTCCTTCATATCTAAAACATCCAAGTTTTCATATCTAAAACAAGTTCATGCAGCACTTGGTCTCTCATAGAGGACTGTAAATGAAGCCATTTTTTAAAAAAAACGGTGGCAACAGACTCCACACTTGAGTACACTCTATGCCCATCCAAAAGTCCATAACCACCAGGCTATTATTTTCTACTAAAGCAGAGTTCTTATGATGTGAATGACTTATAACTACATCCAATGGCTTTTCTCCATCCAAGTTAAAACTTCTTTGGTAACCACTTCCCAAGGTGACACTTGCCCTCTTCTTTGTGCTTTCAAATGGTCTCCCACTCCTTCCCATGCACATCTGCATCACACGTGTTTTGTAATCCAAGCTGACCACACAGATATTTTCAATTAAAATAAGAAGGAGGGGGGATAGAGAGAGTAATAAATGCTACATCAATGTTAACAATGGCAACTTGACTACTGAATGTGCCGGATGACTCCTTGGGAACGAAAGATGGGCCAGAGGACTATTATTTCTCTCACAGTTCCTTGAGTTTCCATGGATCTTCTAGAGTGGGTGCATCTTGGAGCATGCTATATGTGCACAACATTGTCTGCAGTTGTGTATCCTTCTTATAGCTATCTGATCACAGTTAGAGGAACTGGCTCTGATAGGCTTATTGAAAAATACAAGTATTTGGTGCCTTCCAGAGAGATTTTCTTTCTTTCTTTAATCTGAAAAAGATTTATTTATTTATTTTATGTGTATGTGTGTTTTGCCTGTGTATTTGTATACCACATGCATGCTTGGTGTTGGTGGAGGTCAAAAGAGGGTGTCAGAGTCCCTGGAACTGGATTACAGATGGAACAGACTTTGAACTCTCTGCAAAAGCCAAAAGTGCTTTTAACCATTGAGCTATCCTTTCAATCCCCTACCTACCAACCAAAAGGACATTTTTCTAAGGATAAATTTGACTTTGTGCAACTGAATGTTTCTATTGATTGATTAATTGAATGTGTGTGTCTGTGTGCATGTGCACATGTGGACATGCATGATATGTGCATAGACACACACATGAGGTCAGAAGACAACTTATTGGAATTAGTACTACCCTTCCACCTTTACATGGGTCCTAGAATTTGGATTCATATTGTCATGTTCGTGCAATAAACATCCCTACCTACTGATCCATCTTCCTGGACCAATTTTTAGTTTTTGTGTGGACTCTGGCTTAAGTGGATGACAGTTCCCTCCAATATGCTGATTTGTGAGGCTTTTGTAGACTTCCTTGCATCATTCTTCTATATGCCAAACTCTTCTTCCACATCCCGCTTTTGGTCCATTCTGTGCATCCTTCAAGCTCAGCCCTACTTCTTTTGGACACATTCTCAATCGTCTCCTTGTCTGCAGCTTCTGTGACACCACAAAAGCCCCAAGGAAGACTTAGTGACTCTAACTTTCCACCTTTATTGCATGTCATTCTTCCATAAAGCAAATATTTCCATCACAAGGTAGCCCATTTGCCCTGGAATATAATTTCTACTGAAAAACAAACACAATAGCTACTTCTCAATTATCATTTTGTAAAAAGACAAAGTTGTATCAGTAACTGCTTCAATTTTTACTCTTTTTTTTTCTCCTTTTGGAACTTTCATTATGGATCATGACAGAGCTGAGCCAGGAGACTCTAATCCTCAATAGCCACTATTCTTTCTAAGGCTCTCATTGTCATGACTTTTCACGCATATGCCCCCATTTAGCTGATTCTTGTGTCGTTTGGACACACCTAATTACCATTCGAAAGCGTCTTTTCTTCCAAGCATGACAACACGTTTTAGGCCCACTTTTTTATCTCCCTTAATCCAGTCTGGAAACTGTAAAATCTGCAGTTTCTAACCTTTCAGGAAACCTGGCTGCCAGTAGTGCTTGTGTTATTGCAGTGACATTGCTCCTAGGCTATTTTTAAGGAAGAGAAAATGTACAAATAAGAAAGCTATATGTTCATTTACTATTACTTCTTCAATATCAACTTCATACTTAAAGTGGATTTTATGGTTAAATCTCGTATTCTCTTAGGATGTCACTGATATAATGCCTCTCTATGTGTTGTTTGGAGGAAAAGGGTTTCATGTTGGCAATATGAATGTTAATGTGAACAACAAGAATTAGTTCAAATTTCTGTGTAGTTCTTGTTATCCATATAGCAGATCCCACTGAGAATGTACCAAGGACTGTGGATGTAGGAAGTACACAGGAAGACATGTTTGTCTCTTTGCATGATCATGGATCTAATAGTGTACAGTTACATTGATTTGTCTTAGATTATTTTCAATTGTAGGAAAGTTCTTTAGGTAATTAGATTTACTTATATTAAATCATGACCTTACATTAACCAGAGCAAGAAATGACATAGAGCAATGTGTGCAAGAACATCTTGTTGTCTACTTAGTAAGGGCACTGGTTCTCACAAGCCGTAGGGCAAGAGACTGAGTTCTTCCTAGCACTGGTGTTGTGACATTTGCTTGTGCTCAAAGTGTGGATGCCTGGGCTCTCCCCATCTCCTAGGTATCTTGTGCTCTGGACCTGGCTTATTTGTTCTGGAGATGTGGGAGACACAGTGACTCTCTATGACACTTGCATATGTTTGGCCTGGTATGGCACTTACCATCTATGTGATCTTATGTAAATACTGGAAGACTCTTGGCACTTCTTGTTTTTTTTTTTTTTTTTAATAATACTTCAACAGTGACCACACCACACCCTAGTTTGCCTTGACAGCCCCTCTTTTCCTTCTGGAATCTCACATACTTTCATTCCCAATGTACAAAGTAGTTGGATTTATGGCTTCTATCCATGAGACTCATTAGCAATAGGTTCATTTAAGAAATCTTCAAAGCTATCATCTTATTATGAAAGACCCCAACCGATTTTTCATAACGAACTGGATGAATTGGGCAATGGGACAGATTCTTCCTCCCCACTCCCCCTCCCCACAGGGCAGGAGGGCTAGCAATTATCAGAACTGGTCACAGTCCTGGGCAGGAAGGCTAGCAATTATCAGAACTGGTCACAGTCCTGGGCAAGAAGGCTAGCAATTATCAGGATCAGTCACATTCTTGTAAACAGATGATTATCAGAACTGGTCATAATGAATGATTACCAGAGTGTAAACTGAGTCACAATGGAACAGGCAGCTTGTCATGTATTCAAGGTTTTTCTGGGAATAGGCTGAACTATGTTAATTTCATTCTGGGTTGAATATCTAGACCAATCCCGATTGTACCCATACCCCATATTATAATTTATGTAAAACTTGTGGTTTTGTCTATAAAAACTTGCTTGCATGGATACTCGGGTGCTTAGCTATCCCGAAGCTGGGCACCCGCTTGCGCAACTGTGGAATTAAACCTCGTGCTTTTGCATCTGACGGCCTGGTTATTGAGTCTGGGGGCTCCTCGGCGATAAGACCACTCTGAGGGTCTTTCATTTACACATAGTGTTCAGACCCTGTACTCATGCAGGCCTGCCTCTCTCTTGTCCTCTGGCAGCAGAATCTTGGAAGTTAGACAACTGCAGGTTTGAATTGAACTCGCTACATACCAGATATGTGTCAGAAGAAAGTATTTAGTTGAAGCTTCAGGTTGAGTGTCTGTAAAACAGAGGGAGCAATATGGTGACTTGGAGAAGGCAGGGAGGCGGGCTGGCATGAATGCTTGCACTTAGTGTTCATGTATAATCAGCTGGTAAGAAATGCTAGTTCCCTTGTTGTCAGGATCTGGTGAGATGAATTGCTCCCTACGGCGAGCATGATGAGAACTGCCTGCCTCAGTTCACCAAATGAGGCTTCAAGGAATTAACTTGGGCAGTTTTAATTGATCAGCCTGCAATTTCCACAAGTGGGTACAGATTAGCCACACTGTATTATGGCCTAATTACATTTGTCACTCCTAGGAGCCTGCAGAATACATTGTATCTTTGCTATTAAAATGGGGTTCTTCTAATTAAAACCAAGGAGCTCTGCAAACAGCCTATGGTGCTTTAATTCTGGCAGGCCGTGTTTAATCAGAACAATGGTCCATGCATCCTGATTGCTTCTTTAGGATCAAATTCACCACCTAATGTGCCAAAGGATTGTACTGTTGACTGAAGTTGATAGGATGCTTATTCAGAAGGGCCAGGACAGTTTCCCGGAAGCTGAATAGTTACTGTTTTTTATTACTTGTTCTTAGGTTTTAATTTTTGTTAAATGCTGTCTTAGCAGGCATGAGACAATTGGTCTTCCTTTCCCCCTGACTTGGGCATTATGCATTTTTTTACTTACTTGACTTGGATTTATTGAGGCTTCCTAGTAAGTAGGCTTCATAGGAGTTTTGGGATAATACAGAGATATTACTTAAGAGCTGGTCCTTTATATTTAGGGGAAAAAGAACCCATGATGTTGGGAGCAGGGATAATTCAATAGAATTACCAGTTTTTATAATTTATAGTCCAATAAGATGGTTCTAGAAGGAACAGATTCCACGTGGCTTGCCATTTCTATTATTCCACCTTTTAAACCTCATGTCTTTAAGCAGGTAATCTTTCACTGATTCAGATGCCTCAATGATAGGGTTTGGATGATAATGCCTACTGTATAATGTTGATGGAAAATATTCAGGATGCAAATATGAATGTGAAAACATATATTTGTTAGTCATGTGTCCATTCTATACTCCCAGTGAATCGGAAGGCTGAAGAGGGAGGATTTCTGGAGCTGGTGATTTGACTATCAGTGTGATTCACAGAGAAAAACCCAAGCTGAAAAACTTCCATTTGTTTCTATGAGTATCAGTGTCAGACAGATAATAATGAACAAGTTGTCTCACCCGGTGGAGTCAAGAATTTCTCGTCCAGGGACAGCATCCTTTCCTACCAGGTGTCAAGGCTTCACCTGTATCTTCCCTCTTCTAATCTTTGCATCACATTTTCTGATGAAAGAGTTAATTTTCTCATTATATTTTTATGACCTTGTATATAGCCTTTCTCCTTCGTTTTGGTAATTCCCTTTTATAAAAAAGTCTCTTCAGCCAGGCGATGATGGCACATATCTTTAATTCCAGCACTCTGGAGGCAGAGGCAGGTGGATCTCTATGACTAGCCTGGTCTACAGAGCGAGTTCCAGGACAGGTTCCAAAGTTGCAGAGAAAACCTATCTTGAAAAACAAAAAACCAAAACAAAACAAAAAAACCAACCAAACAAAAAAAGTCTATTAAAAAGGATTTCTTTTTTTTTCTTTAAAAATTAAATTAAGCTTGGCAGTGGTGGGCATGCCTTCAATCCCAGCACTTGGAAGTCAGAGGCAGGTGGACACCTGTGAGTTCAAGGCCAGCCTGGTCTATAGAGTGAGTTTCAGGACCGGCAGAGCTACAGAGACACAGAGAGAAAGAAAACTGTAACATGAGGGCCTACTAGTTGGGGTTTCCGTCCTGCCCAGTTTCCATAGCTGGTAAGCCCCAAAGAAAATCCATAGAGAGTCTGCATTATTTATAAACTGATTGGCCCACTAGCTCAGGCTTCTTATCAGCTCTTGTAGCTTATATTAACCCATTATTCTTATCTATGTTAGCCACATGGCTCAGTACCTTTTTCAGCTGGGCAGGTCACATCCTGCTTCTTCAGTGGTCTGGGCAGGACTGCAGAAAGAGCTTCCTTTTTCCCAGAATACTCCTGTTCTCATTGCCCCACCTCTACTTCCTGTCTGGTTTTCCCGCCTATACTTCCTGCCTGACTACTCGCCAATCAGCATTTATTTAAAACATAATTGACAGAATATAGAATTGTCTTACACCAGAGACCAGATCTCAAAAAACAAACAAAAAAGTTAAATTAAGATAACTATATGACTCATCCTTTTCCCTGTCCTCCCTCCAACTCTTCCCAGGTTATCTCCATCCAATCCCCACTCTCAAATTTTTAGCCTCTTTTTGATGATTATTATTGTTATACATATATTCATAAATATATAATTATCACAGTCCTCTGAGCATTATTTTTATTCTTTGTGTATTTTCATTCTTTGTGTGTTATGGTTTCAGGGCTGACCTTCATAACCAGTTAGGGGCTCACCCCTGGGAGATACTAACTCTTCCTTTCTCGGCAATCATTATTTGCTTATAGTTCTTTTCCTCCCTCCCCAGTAGCATGTCTATAGGTATTGCCATTGCTTGAATCTTATTTAGGTAGCCACACTATTTGAGGTCCCCCATCATTTCTAGGAGACATAATCCACAGCAGATTCCCTGGCCCATATGCTTTTATAATCTCTCCTCCCTCTTTCCCACAATGTTCCCAGAGCTTTAGGTTTAGAAGTTGTATTGTAGATATACTTGTTGGGCCTGGGCTCCAAACAATCCATTGATCTCTGCATTACGACTTGCTGCTGCTGTATTCTGCAATGGCCTTCTTTGCTGAAAAGAAAAAGAGATATTTTATCCTTAATTACATGTATAAGTGTGCCTGTGTTGTGAGAATATACAAGTGTGGGTGAAGGTGTCCACATAGTTCAGAAGAGGTCTTCAGAGCCCTTTTAACTGGAGTCACAGGCAGTTGTGAGCCGCCTGATGTGGGTGCTAGAAACCAAACTTGGGCCCTATGTGGGAGTAACAAGAGCTCTTCACAGTTGACCCATCCCTCCAGGCCTTGGCTAGCTTCTTTGCGAATAAAGGGTCTGTCACAAAACATGTCAGTAACCCCCTGGTATAAAAACTATAATGAGCTGTAGAATAAATATATAGAGAGCTTTGGAGGAAGACATTCCACTAATTTAATTCTTATCAGGTCCTGCATTCTCTCCTAAATATGTCACATTCATTAACTAATTTGCTTCTCATATTGTAATAATAGTATGAAATAGTAGTAAGGCTCAGAAAAATAAGTGAGTTCCTAATAAAAGGCTGTTGGTGAACAGCAAAGCCAGAATGTGGATTCTGGCAGCTAGATCTAGAGGATTTGCTTCTAATTAATTGTTCACTGTAAGGCCCTCAGTGATGCTGTTGAGAATGGAATTTCCAAGGTGCTTCATTCTGTGGGTTAAGAATTTATCTCATGACTGGATTGGGGTAAGGGTGGACTAGAGATTGAATGAGTGGCCAACCAATGACTGGTCTAGCCTGAAACCCATGCCAGGAGAGTAAGCCCATCCCTGAAACTGCCTGGAGCACTAGGACCCACAGACTGGATGACCCAGAGACCTAGGATAGAACCAAACACGATTGGAGAAAAGAAAGTCAATGTAATGATGCCTAATGGTATTCTACTATACACATAGATTGGTGTCTAGCCCAATTGTCACAGAGAGGCTTCATCCAGCAACTGATGGAAACAGATGCAGACCTACAGCTAAACATTAGGCAGAGCTTGGGTAATTGTCAGAGACCAACTACAACAAAAATACCAATTATCAGGGTAGGGGCCTGGGGATAATAAAATCAGTAAAGAATATGAAGACACGAGTAAAAATAATAAAACCAGAAACATAAGATAGTATCGGGAGGGAGTTTCAGTGAATACTGAAATCACCTGCGTTTGATTTTCCATACATTTTTATACCCAATACAAAAGGGGGAAGAAGGCCACAAAAGACTTCTTTAACATGATACAAAGGACAACTTGAACAGTTAATTCCTTTCACACTTTGAGACATCAAGTCATTAGCATTCTGTTGTTTAGGCAGTGAACCCACACTAGACCAAGTACCCTGAAAGCAGCCACTCCCCAGGTAACCTCCTATTACAAAAGAAGGAGCAGAAGGTTTGCTTGTGGTATCCTGACCATCTGTCAGGCTGGAATGGATCTACCGGTATGAGCCATCTTAATGTCAAAAGAACCAAGTAGCTACATCCTGAGTCAGGATGTGTAGCCCTGGTTGTTGTCAACAATTTTGAGCAACCTCAAACTCTCTGACCGTCAGACAAGGTGGAAATAGGCTCTCCTTTCTGGGCTTCCACAGGTAATCCTGCAGAAGAGGGGGAAAAGGATTGCAGGAGCCAGAAGGGTCAAGAATACCACAAGAAAACCCACAGAATTAACTACCTGAGCTCACTGGGGCTCAGAGACTGAATCGACAACCAGGGAGCTTGCATGAGACTGACCTGGGTGCTCTGCACATATGCTACAGTTGTGTAGATTGGTCTTCTGGTGAGACTCCTAACAATGGAAGCAGGGGCTGTCTCTGAAAGTTTTGCTGGCTTTTGGGACCCTTCTCCTCCTACTAGGTCACCTTGCCCAGCCTTAATACTTGGAGAGGTGCACAGTCTTACTGTAGCTTGATATATCATGTTTTGTTGATATCCATGGGAGGCCTTTCCTTTTCTGAACAGAAATGAAGGAGGAGTGGATTGGGGGCCGGAGGGTGAGGGATTGGGAGGAGAGGAGGGAGGGGAAACTGTGGCTGGGATGTAAATAAAAAAAAAAAACCCAACAATAAAACAAAAGAAAAAAACTTTCCTCATTTGGCCCTTTAGGAAAGGCATGGCAAAGCATTGTGTTTTCCCCTTTGTAATGAATTAAGCAAAATGCTGTGGATCCCCGAGTGGCTGCAGGAGCAGAAACACTGCAGGTCCCCAAGTGGTGGCAGTGGGCAGCGGGTCTCAAGAGCAGCCAGTCCCAGACAGGGATGGTGTGGTTCCCTGAGTGGCTGCAGTGGGCCATGAGTCCCAGGCAGGGAGCTGCATGGTGGGTAAGAGACCTCGATGGGGCAGCCAGTCTCACTAGGAGAGACAGACAGATGGGCGTGCCTTGAGACCATGCCACAGGTCTCTGAAGGTGGCTGGTCCCAGGCAGGGAGCCACACAACTGGCTAGAGACAGAGACATGGATAGACATGCCATGCAGGGTGAGGTTGGAGAGACAGAGACATGGATAGACACGCCATGTGTGGTTGGATATTTATTTAGTAGATTATGGAAGAGAAAGGGGAGAAGGAGAGAAGAGCAGAGAGAGAGAGAGGCAGAGAGAGAGAGAGAAACAGAAGGGGAAAGGGGAAAAGTGGGGAGAGACAGAAACTGCCTTTTTGAGAGGGAGACAGAAAAGGAATGGACTCAGGCTGGAAACTGAAGATCAGCTTGCCTTGGTGGACTGGGAAAGGAGTGAGCATGACTCGTTTCTTAAAGGGACAGAGCAGACCATTATACCCTTGAAAGCTGTGCAAATGGATGTTGAAAAGTTAACTGAAATGCCTAGACACAAAGAATTAATGTATGGTACAGCATAGTAAGCATTTTGTTTTTCTGAAGATTTTCTTTTTTAAAGCACATCTGTTTGTGTTTGCATATGTGTGTGTAGGTGTGTAAGAAGGCCAGAAGAGGGTGTTGGATTCCCAGAAGCTGGAGTCAAAAGTGGTTGTGAGTTGCTTGATGTGGGTGCTAGGAACTGAGCGCCACGTGCTTTTAACCACTGAGCAATCTTGCCAGTCCCTTGTTTGTTAATGAAACTAATAAAAAAATATTAATGTATTTGATGTATTGCATGTTGACCTTAATTGTGACATTTTAGTCCTATTATGAAATAAATTTTAAAGAAGTTACAAAATGCTGTATTTGATGAATGCATTTTAAGTTTTAAACTGCTTTCCTGCTGCCAAATTTGTTGGTCTTTGCTGTTGTCATGAACATCCTTTTACATGAATCTACATCATGTCTGGGTTAATGAGTTGCATCCTAGAAATACATTATATATAATATCTGCCTGCCTGCCTGCCTGTCTATCTATCTATCTAGTACATAAGTGGAGTTATTGCATCAAAGATTGTGAACTCTTGCCTCACTATTATCAAGTTACTTTCCCGTAACACAAAACTACCTAATATTTGTTGAACAGAAGAGAACGACATTTGTCTGGAAATTCCTTCTGTATTCATTTGGTTTGGTTTGGTTAAGAAAACAGAACCACTCCAAGTGTTTTAGGAAAATGAGTTTAGTCCAGGCATTAGTGATTGTAAGAGGAAGGCAGTGGGATCTGCAGCAAGGAGATGGAAAAGGCCATCACAGACAACTCCAGCCCAACACACTGGAGTTTCTGGGGGAAACCGGAGCTCGTGGCAATGTCCTGCAACCCATTGCAAGCACTCTTGTAATTGCCAAGCAAGAAGTCACCCTGAGTTCTGAAATGCCCCCAACTGTGACCAGTAGAAGTTTCAGCTTCTTCACTTCTGCCACCCACTTCTGCCTGTGAGTTCTTCTCCTTTGCGAGCTCAGATTCTGAATTAGGTAGTTGCTCCCAGATCCCCCTAAAGAAAGGAGAAGTGTCAGAGCTAAGCTTCTCTTTGGCAACTTAGAAAGCCCCCAACCCAACTTATGTCCTTAGAAGACTCTGGTAGAACCTTTAATTGCTCTGCTGATTAGAAAGGAAAGATGAAGCCTTTTTACTTTCTAATTTGTGTATTTTGGCAGAGAATGGGACATTTCTTGTCCTTTATTGTTCCTGTAGGTCAACACATTTCATCCAACAAATATTCTTGAATGCTCAGGATGAATGCTTGAACCTTTGTGGGCAACCTTGAAGAATACTGAAGGAAAAGCCTCCTTGTGAAGTTTACAGTCCAGAGGAGGCAGATTAGGAAAAGGAATAGTAAAAACAAACAAACAAACCAAACAAAGCAAGAATTTCAGATATTAACACATATTACAAAGATGATTTTGGGGGATTTGGGAATGCACAGGAGAGAGCAATGAGTGTTCTTCCATGAATCTGGAGTCTTTGGAGGTTATCTAACCCCACAGAAACATGGGTCTTTGTTCATTTTTTTTACTACTTAATTTTATAACTGTAGAAATATAATTTAACCTGTAGAAAGCCAGCAGTGTTGTAATTAATTTGTGTCTACACAAATGCAAACTGTATCTGGTGGAATGCAATTGATTTTCACACTGTGGATATTGAGCATTTCTGCCCATTTTCAACGCATTTGTAATTTCATTCCAGCATCCCTATGTGAACATTGGCTGTAACATCTCATTGGTTCCCTTTGCCTTAAAGAAAACTTTGATGTGTGATTGTTTTATGTGTGTCAGAGGCCAATACATAGCCATTAGCAATTTGGAAAACATAAACAAGAAGAATAATTTTAGTTAGCATTAAACATCTTGAGGAAATTGGAAACTATGGGCAGGGCCAATCAGGTAGCTAAGGAAAGTCTCATTTAGGAGTTGACATCGGAGCTGAGTCTTGTGGATAAAGACAACACTCACATGCAGAGGAGAGGGAGAGTGTTTTAGGAGGAGGAGACAGCTATGTAAGTCTGTGAGACACAAATAAGCTGTCACATTCCGGAAACCTCTTGCAGTAAGTAAGGAGGTGAATGTTTGGAGGTGTGACTGAGAGGCAAGATTAGGTTGGGCCTTCTAGGCTATAGCCAAGAGCTAAATTTTTATTTTACAAACCAAGAGAGTTGATTGCAGGTTCATAGAGTGAAGTGCCACCATCCAGTATGAACTAGAAAATGGATTTGTTTATCTTTCCCCCTGAGTGTTCATTCTCATTTTTTCCTCAAATTATTATTACTAATCTTGACATTTTAATTGGCTTATCAGGAGGAAAAATATGGTTTTATTTTGGGTTAATAATTATGAACAAATATAATTAAGAAAGTAATATATAATAATTGAAGAGACATCTGCAAAATTAAAAAAATGCACCAGGAAAGAGGTTGAGGAGATGGCTTGGTGGATAAAGTGCTTGCTATACAAGTATGGGAAACACAACTATGATTTCCAGTACTCACAGAAATGCCAGATGCACACAGTTGCTGGCTGGCATAGTCCCAGCACTCAGGGTATGGAGACAGGATCCCCAGAGCAAGTTGGCTATCTAGACTACCTCAACCAGAAAACTCTGGGTTCAAGTGACAGACCCTGCATATAAAAAGAACAGTTGAGGAAGCTACCTGACATCAACCTCTGGTCTCCACATGCATGCACACATATGTACAAGCTTATGTTCACACACATGTGTACCACACGCATTTGCACCTGTGTGAACATGCGCACCTACTTATGTACACCACATACCCACATACGGGAAAGGAGAATGTACTAGAAAAAGTGTTTAGCTTTTGAAAATATGGAACATAGCTTCTGGACCACTGTTTGTTGTTTCAAGGGCATCTTCGTGTCTATACCTCTTCATCCAGGTGATACAATGCGTAAAATATCTTCTAAGATAATTAGGTTCACTAACATTCCTGCGACATGTGGTCATTGGACAATTATAGCTAATAGATCCTGCCTGCCACAGCAGGTGTCAGGGGCACCTGAGTCTTCTGCACCAAAACCAGTCCATTTCAGGCCTCACATCTGTTCTTCCTTCCTCTGAGAGGCACCCTCTGGAAAGGTTCTTCCGGCCCTGGCAGTCCCTGGGGTAGGTGGTAAGCTTCCTCCAACCTCCCAACCAGGAACACACCTGGGAAAAAAAATTAACCGTGGAAAAAAGGCTGTTCCGAGCGAGTGAGAGAAAGCTCAGAGGAGGTGTCAAGGGCCTGCGTGACAGAAGAGCAGGAAATGGCTGCTCGGAAGCAGGCTTGGTATGAAATCAAGGTCAATCCTTTACCCAAGGATTACTGTGTAAATGCACAGTCACAGCCACTACTAATTCTACACCCAACAACTTATTGCTGAATTCTATCTCAGAGATTTCCATTCTGATGGGAGTGGGCCTTTGACAGGTTTGCTCAAGTCCTTTGGCCATGGGAAATACATTTCCTTAATAGATTTATAGTGTCAAGCTTTCCTGTGAATATTGGTGCCAATGCAGTCATCATAAAAGGGTCTACTGTTTCTTTTGTATGCAACATAAACTTGTCCTTGTGCTGAGGACTTGATGTACATTTGCTCAAAAATTTAAGAAATGCTTCCAAAGTAAATCTGTGCAATCCTCATTTTCCAGAAGGGGGGAAAGGGTAACACCTAGAGATGTTTCATCATGATTTCATAAGAAGCACATGGAGAGATCAGGATTTAGTGTTGGGTCTGCTGGTATTGTGGGTTCTATATCATTCAAGTCCATCTGCAGTCCCTGGAGAGATTGCTCACAGCCTTCATACTTGAGGGATCTGACACCGCCCTCACACTATCCCCTTGCTGTGACGAAGCCAGCACGATTCATGGAGAACCTAGCCGGCGCTCAATGGTCTGGATCTTTGGGAGGTGGTTTTCAGGCAGCCCAAAGAGCATTGCCCTCAGAGGTGATGCACTCTGCACAGGCTTTGAAGAGTTACAGTTTTCCCTGCCTGTAATTATGGTCTCCATTAATTTCCTAGAGTTGATGTAAAGGTTAGGAGGTGTATAATAGGCGTTTATTAAAGCTAAACTTCCTTTCAATAGCACATGGGGATAGAGCCATGAATCAAAGAGCTGCAGTCTCTGCTTTGATTTCTTTTCATGTGAGATTCTAGGTCAACTAAAATAAGGCATTCAAAGAAACACACACGTGAGCTATTTTATCAGTGCTGGGAAAGATGCATTGATTGGTATACCTACAAATTCTCTTTAGACTAGGTGTGTGCAGAGGTCTTTGAAGAATAGTGAAGTGTAAGCAGATAATTGGAGATAAGTAGGACTTAATCAAGTAAATTTCTTTTGAGAGTGGAAGAGATAATTTCAAGAAAGGAAAGTAGCAGTCAGAGCTTCACAAACAGGGAAGGATTTATTGGTTGTACAGGATGAACATGTGGGTAGGAGTCTGAATGGGCTGGGGAAGATTTCCATCTAAGTACCCCCTTGCACATGTGAGCTACAATGCCCCTTCAAGGTATTGAGGAGACCTCACCAGAGATGTATGCCTTTCTATTTGTCCATGCTTACTACCCCCAAAATAATGAATTGGTTCCTAAGGACTTGAAATTTGAGTTGCAAGAGTGGCCTTATGTCCAGGTTTGTGCAGGGCAATACTGCCATATGTATGTAATGTTAGATTAATCATTCATACAATTCTTTCATCCTAAAATTTGTCTAGGGCTTTACATATGAGCTTTGACCCCCAAAACTGGGGAAATTCACTCATTGCGAGTCTGGTTGTCAGTCTGAGTAGTGAGGAGCCTTTTGGGGCTATTTTTCTTCCCTTTTGGTCTATTGGGATTTGCATCCATTCTTGAGAATGATGTCTAGTTGGATAATGACAGTTCAACAAAGAGTGGAAAATGCTTTTATTGATGACATTATGACTGTTGCCATCATTGATGGGGATACAGATTGTTGCTATGGAAAAGCCTGAGGAGTGGTGAAACCACCAATGATTAGCCAGAGTGTCTCCTTTTCTACAGAGTAGAAGAAATGATTTCTCTGTACTCCCTCTCAGTGTGCTCCGTGCCTGCAACTTGGTATATTTCAGTTCATCAGTATTTTCAAATTTCCATTTCTAGACAGGCTTTGTTAACCCTGGTGGCTGTAGTCACGGCTCTTTACTGGGTGAATTCAGCCAGAGGGATTGCTGAAGCCCGAGGACTTTAGCCTTCTCACTTGGAGAAGGCTATTTAGGATAGGCCTCCAAATTGTACTGTGGCCATCAGAAGGTAAGCTTAGAATGGACTGTAATTAGGGCTGCAATCATATTATTTCTTTTGTTGTTTGCAAAGAGAACTTTTATAGAACACGCCTGAGATCATGCCACCAAGACACCATGTCCAATATGATTGTTTTGTGACCTCATGGAGACTTCCCTTACCAGCTTCATTCATGAATGAGAAACCAAAGGCAGGGGCTTGATCACAAAGCCCAACAAGACCACTAGACTCTGGTTTAGCATTTGGATTTAGAAGTTGGTGAGAGGGAGAAGTGGCTTCTCTCTCTCTCTCTCTTGCTCTCTCTCTCTATCCTGGCAGCTCTGCGTTTTGCTTTGAATTCTCTCTCTAGCACATGACAGGATCTGGCAGAACTAGTGGTCAGGGAAGCATGATGGAGGAAGTAACCTTTTCTCTCATTGGGAGAGATTTGCTTCATTGAAACATGAAGTGCAACTTCACAGGGCTGGGTCCTAGCAGGCTTGCAAAGGGCAGTGTGTCGGCAACAAAAGTCCTCTCATTTTTTTTTTTTTAATTTTTGTCAATGAAAACCCAGTTAACCGCAGGAAGAGACGACAACACTCCCCATTTCATTCACATGCCCGATAATGAACTCCATTGTCAAGAAAGCCTTTGGGCATTATCAGATGCTGCTATTTCTGCTGGACAGCATCTGCACATCTCCCACATGACTCCGTGGTGTACACCCTCCTTGCTGGTGGGTGACGACCAACTGCCTAGCATTCTGCAGATTCCCAACGCTTGATTGGATATTCAGCCTTTCAAAATGACCACAGCCATGTGGCCCTCAAGCCTTTTGACGTGGGACACAGTTCCGGGGGCATTGTGTTACAAAGGATGCTTCTTATGGTTTTTAAATATGCAGTGGATTTTTGGAAAATACATCCCCGTCTCTCTCTCTCTCTCTCTGTCTCTCTGTCTCTCTGTCTCTCTGTCTCTCTCTCTCTCTCTCTCTCTCTCTCTCTGTCTCTCTCTCTCTCTCTCTCACACACACACACACACTAATTAGAATTTCTAGTGGACCAGGGTTTGTAAACTCAGTTATGTGGGTGAAAGGGGAGTATCAGGGTGTGAGGATATACATGCTACAGATCCTCTGCTAGATGCTTCAAATACACGATACGATCTTGTTAACTCCATACCAGACCTATAGGGAAGGTCATCTGTATTTTACTGAATGAAGCGGAAACTGAGACACAGAAAGTCTCACAGATGAAAAGTCTCACAGATGAAAAAGATGTACCAGGAGGGTAATGCCAATTGATAGCAATTATATACTGGGCTTAGTATTAAGCTTGTTATAGGCATTTCCTTCCTCAATCTGCAGAACGTTTTGTATGATAAGCAATGTTATTTTCTTTCAGATTAAAAAAAACCTAGAGTTCCCAGGGGGAGATAAAGTCGTCTTTTGTCAAAGAGGGACAGTCAGGATTGGAACTCTGCTTGTGTGTACTCATGCTACCTTCTTTCTGATTCCATCTTTGGGAGCAGGGACCCCTGGGAGTAATCAGGCTTCTCTCAGTAGATGTTCAAGGAGGTGAAGCTGGCCAGAGTTGAGTGTGCACAAGATTCCAACCTGCTTCAGAAACTCTGCTCAGTTTGGTTACTTTCTCAGAAAGCTGTGAAGGCATCCTGAATAGAAAGCCTGGTGAGGGGACGAAGGTTCAGTGATTGCAGTTTTATGTGACACAGAAGAACACATGTATGTTCTTTATGAAGAGGCACATCACATTTTAGGAGCACTACAGTGACAAGGCTGGGGCAAGTAGGAGCTGCTGACTATGAGCAGACAAACCCACCTTCTTCAAATATCCCAGTAACTGGTATTAAAACCTATGTTGTGGGAAAACTTTCTTCCCTTGTTGTCAACAGTCCAATTTCCAAGTATAAGATGTGGGACATCCCGTGCACATAAAATTGCCATTTTCAGACTTAAATTTGGAGCCGAGACTGTGCATACATTTCTAATTTTTACAGTAACTCAGAGGGTAGGTATTTTCCAAGAGAGGAATCCCAGACTGAGGAAGATGAAGCAACTTAGGATTAGTGACTGATGAGGGCTAAGCTTGTCAGTCCTGTTCGATAGTTCGTGGAATGTCAATCGTTGCAGTGTGCCTCCAGATGCACGAATAATGCTTACTGCTCAGTTTAAACACGGGACTTCTCCACTAGGCTTTGCTTTAACATCTGTGAAGCAATACTCTCGAACACTGGGGACCTAGCATTTAGCCCTCTAGAGCCCACCAACTCTAACTTTACTTACAAGTTTTTTTTTTGTTTTGATCCCATGGAAGAATGTAGCAATGTGCTGTCTCTATTTGTTTTCTTTTCTTCTGCAAGAGCCAGGAGCACCTCATATTGAGTTGGTGCACAAGAAATGTTTGCTGAGTAAAATGAGAATTTTGCTTAACTGCTTTATTTTTTGGCTAAACAAGACTAGAAGCAGACAGCAAGAAGAGAGGAACATTCAAGACAGCAAGATGTGGCAATGAACTGGAAGGAAATGGGAAAAAAGGCTATAAAAATAGACTGAGGATTTCAAAAGCATGAAAGTTGGGTTTCTGATGTTGGGGCAAATAACCCCAGGCATGGCAAAAATCTTTTGTAAAGTTCTTCCCACCTTTTCCAAAGCAAAACATCCATGGAGGAGATGATGCATTTTCAGCACAGTCTGATAAACAGGAAGTTGCTCACTGCATAGTTGACTGTCCTTTGGGTTTGTCCAGCTCAACTTGTCTGGTTCCCCGCCCCCCCCACTAAGTGGATTAGCATCTTGGCACAGCTGTCTCATATGCCCTTGCTTTGGTTAGGAACCACCATCGTGGAAAGTGCCACAAATTCTCTCAGTAGGAAGAAAGCCTCTCATTCTGTACTGAAGTGGATAGCACAGTAAATTCCCAGAAAGATGGCTCTGGGGCTGAAGGCACCTGCTGCACAAGCCTGACAATCTAAGTGTGATCCTGAAAACCTAGGTAAAAAAATTGAGATGCAGTTGCACACATCTGCACACATCTGTAATTCTAGAATTCAGTGATGACGTGGAAGGCAAAGACAACTGACTCACCCAGAAGCTTACTGGTCAGCTGGCATGGAGTGCACAGCATTGCCAAAACAAGAGAGATATATCATTGTTTAAAAAAAAAGGTGGAAGGGGAGAGCCAACTTCTGAATGCTGTCTTCTAGCTTCCACACATGTGAAATGACATGTGTGTTCCTGCACTCATGTAAAAACACAGCAAACACATACCCTCATATAAGAGAATAATGAATAAATATATCATTTTCTAGATAGTAAGTTTAAGAAGATAAACAATGTGTATGCTGACAATATTTTCTTATGAAAGCTGAAGAAACATTTTTGTAGTGTGCTTGTTGGCATAGGTCATCAACGACAGAATAGAGAGATGATGCTTTTGTACCTTTCCAGGTGAAAGGCACAAGCCAGTCCTGTTTGAAAGGTTCATACTGAGTGGCCAAAGTAACCAGATAGTTCCAGGAGAAAGACCACCATGAAAAAGTGTACTATCAGACTCCCTAGGCTTGTTTCTGTGGAAACTAATAACTTAGTGGGAAAGAACCAGTCAGAATTATATACTAAGAACCTAGTGGGAAAGAACCAGCCCATGAGGATTACATATTGTGTTCTTTGGTTTATTTTTCAGGCTTGAGGTTATGCCAATGCTGTTTTGTGAGTATTTATGTTCATCTTTAAGTTAAAATATTTTCAAATGTCTGGACATGGGGGCACATGCCTTTAATCCTAGCATTAGGGCAACAGAGGTAGGTGGATATGGGGTTGATGTCAGTATGGTCTAAATAGTTAAGTCCTGGCCAGTCATTCAGGGCTAATAATCAGACCTTGTCTCAATTTTTTTCTTATTAGTTATTTCCAATGTTAAAGTTAGAGGATTTTTCTTTCCGCTCCCTTTTACCCTTCCTTGCTCTTTCTCTGTGTTGTTGGGGAGCTACTTGGAAACCACTGAAAATTGATTAAAATAGCTGTCATGATTTGCTTAAACTACCATGAAGTTTTCTTGAGGACACATAATACTGGTCATCCAAAGACCACTCAGCAATGAGAAGCAGCAATATCAGAGGGAAGAACTAAACCTAGCCTTCAAGGGGCTTTTATGCTTGAAATGTTCCTTCCATGAGAGGCACCTTCTTGAAAGTGGTATACTAGGTCCGAGGTTCTATTTTCCTCTTTTTTTTTTCAAACTGTACTCTTGGGAAGTTGCAAAAGCTGAACAGAAAGTATGAAATCTGGAAGTTTAAAAAAAGGTGCAAAACCTCCCCAAAGTGGCCAATTCTGAGAAACAGAGGATATTTCGGTTACTTTAACTGCCCCAAATCTCATTTAATTGATTTTCCTTTTATTTAATGAATTTTGTTCTTTGACTTTGTTCCTTCTTAATGTAAAGAATTAAGAAAGACTATTGTTAAAATTGAAGTTGCGTTCTCTCTTCAAAATTCGACTTTTGCATCCCGGGAATTCCTCTTTTCGTTTGTCATACCACTTTGAATAAAGACATTCCATATGCAAAGTACGTAAGGTCTGAGAGAGAGTGGCAGGCGTGACACAGTGCAGTTTGAGGACTTCATTCAGGTCTGTTTTGTTGAGAGAATTTGAGTCACCCCAGCCTCACTTCTGTGAGTGGCTGTCTATGGATGGTCTTGGTGTCATGGTAGACATATCACTCTGTATTTAAATAGCTATATAACTTTGAACATTCCTTATGCTCTCTGAACGGTGGAAGTTTTCAACTCTTGAATTGGGATACATAACTTATAGCTGCCTCGCTGAGTGTTATTGTAAAAGTTAAATGAGGAAACAGGACAAATATTCTACACTTAGTAAACACTGCGATTATTAGTCTCTACCAACTTTTAGTAGACCCAGTGGGGTTATGTGGAGGTTCAGCATTGGTTGTGTGCGAGATATGTGTTTTGAACTCCATCCAGGATATTAAGAGGATGGGAAGAGAGAAAGCATGGCTCACATTTGTTCATCATCTGCTGACTGCTGGGCTCTGCTTCTCTTTTCTTACATACATCCTAATTCATTCTTAGAGCACTCTGTCTGAGTGGGAATTACTATACGTTTCATCCCTTTACAATTATAAAACGTAAGTTCATGGAGTGTCTTTCCTTTCTTGGGTCAGAGAGCAAAGTAAGTGCCAAGCCTAAGAAAGACATTTAGCTTTCCCTTGAGCTGATTATGCTAAGTAGCCAAACTCATGATCTCAGAAGGAAGTTTTAGGAAGTTCCCAGAGATGGACCCATTCCGCTGCTTTCATTTTTAATAAGATTTGGGTTACAGGTTTTCTGTGCTGATTGATGGTGACTTCCTTCTGTCTATACATGGTGTGTGTTTCCTAGCCTTTAGGCGCCTTTTGAGGCTTTTGTCCTGAACACAGAGAAAAGATGAAATGGTCTTTAACTGAAGATTTCAGTTTGAAGTGTTCCATCCTAGTGAGACTGGGGAAAACTCATTTGATCAAGTTCTTTTTCAAGGCCCGGTTCACTTTACACCTCTGCGCGTTTTCATGAGCTGTTGCTCGTATTTTATGGTCTTGATCTCCCTTCTAGACCCACCGTGACTATTAACTCATCTGCCAAGGCTTTCTGTGCTTTGGGGGATGGTACAATGCTCCCTATTTTTCATGTCTTGGCAGCTGTTAGAATGTAGTATGTGTAATTGGATTCCCACCTATCTCCACTAAGCTAAGAGCTTTTGAAGGAATGAATTATACTATGATTTAGTTTATTAATATCTAGAAAATTAATGAATTGAAGAAAACTAGCTCTGCTTTCCAAATTACTGTGACCTGAGATTCTTACAATTTTTCTTTATAGGGTAATCATTTATGCCTACTTCTCAGTCCTTTGCTTGTCCACAACACCCTCATTTTCAATCTTGTATGGTCAGAGCAATCTCAGAATAGTTCCAAGTGATGATTATTTTGGTCCAAACTATATTTTGTTGATTTCCATTCTTTGTCTGGGCCTCTTGGGGATTCTGCTCGGTGCCTGCCTTGCATGGTAAGTTTGTTTAGCTGTAACAAGCCCATGTAAGGGAGACATTAGGCTTAGTTCTGAGATCTCAGTATTTGAGGAAGAGATATACATGCGTGCAAGAGGGAAACCATTCATGAAGGCTGGGGGCTGGGGTGGGGATAGCAGTTGAAAAGGATATGAAAGCCACTTCCCTTTTCTCATGTGAGTAGAAACCCCAGCTAGTGTTATCAGAATTAGTCATCTGTGTGATCATTCATTCACCTATTCATTCATTCATTCACCTTGGGTAGAATGGATCATCAGAAGAGCTGTTCAATGATCTCTCTTTTCCCCTCTTCTGGACCCTGTCCAGCCTCTCCTAGACAGCAATGACCATGGCCTTTTCATGGTTCTATGTTGTTCACTAGATAAAGTGCACATTCCTTAGTGTGACATGTAAGACTGCTGACTGAGTCCCTGCCTACTGGTCCTTCTACCTGCTCTCTAAGCTCCTGCAATACTGAACTCCAGGTCAGTTTCCCACTCTCTGTTTCCTGTCTTTTCTTCTAAATATTTTTCTACTTACTTTTCAAAACTTAGCCATGCCATATCTCTATATCATGGCATTCCTCGAGTCTGTCAACCAGAAGGTGTAAGCCTCATTTCTCCATTACAACATTGCATAGCTACCCAGTTCAGTCTGTCCCACCGCGTCCCAAGCCTTGTAGATCTTTGTCCTCCCACTGATCTGCAAGCTTTTCATAATCAAGGCCCATGTATTATTTCTTATAATAACAGTTCTTGACACAGAGTTGGTATTAAATAAATATATCTCAGATGAGCATACTAACTGTATGCTGCATGCTATGGAATCTGAATACCAATTTGAATCCAAGTAAAATCATTCATAGATTTTATGCATGGTAGAAAGAAAATTGGATTTGTGCTTCAGTTTAGAGTGAGAATGAATGGAGTTGGAAAAAATGGAAGCCCAGACAGTAGCCTCTCTTCTCATCCTCTATCTCTTGTCCCTCCCACCATTATGTTATATTCCGCCCAGTCTAAAGGGTGTTCACTACCTTAGCACAGTTCTAGGTAGGTCATCCCTGGACTTGTCTCCATAATATTTTTTATGTTCTCAATGGTCATATAATGTGCATAGTGTTTATTGAGCATCTTAGTATGTGCTGAGTATTATATACTCTCAAAGGTGATCATGGGACAGTACTACAATTAGGACAATGGAGGCTCAGAGAGTTTATGCCATTTGCACAATTAAACAGATGAAATGATCAGTGAGCTATGACTCGGAGTCTAACTTAGTTTCTGGTCTTGCCTAGAAGTCTACGTCATGGTTGCTTCTTGTATCTACACTTACATTATACTAGACTACCTGGCAGGTCATGGGGGGTTAGATTTAGTTCTATATATCTAGGCAGCATATTGTTTGGTTCACAGACATCTTGAGGTCTCATAATAGTTTGTGATGTTTCCCTCCTGTTGCCTCTTAGCAATGATGATGATTATGTTTTTTTTGTCCCCCATGTCTCTCCAAAGTCTTTCATAATTCCAGTCCCTTCCAGTTTTCCATTGGGTTGGGCCACTTCTCTCTGTGGAATTATCTTCTCTGTTAGTATGCCCCAGGTGCCATGAAACTATTGCCCCTGTTGTATGCCCCTGTTGTGATAATGTGACTTCGTGTCCTTCTAGGAATCTTTCATTCCAAGAGTAGCTATGACTTACTATTCAAAGTCCAATGGCCCATATCACCCCGTTAACAAATCCACACATCCCAAATGTTCCTCCTCTTGAAAGACCATAACAGTCATCCCAAAGAAAAAGGAAGAAAATAAAGGATAACATGAGCCAGCAAATTCTTTCATTCTACCGCTGGGGTCATGGGAACTTGTATCATAACAGAATCTAGATAGGCCTATAATCACCCCTTCTATAAACAGGAATACCAACACCTGTTCTGCTGAACCATGAGAGACTTTGATGTGGTCCTGGATAGGAAAGGTCCTTATTCACACCCTGACACTCACTCTGCTGGGTTGACTTTGGGGGTCTTGTGACAGGCTACTGTGCATTAATTGGCTTAATTGGATAGAGGTTGGGAAATTTATTCTGATCAAACTTAATTTTTTGCTTACTTACCATGTGATAGACCCTGGATAGGTGTTTCCATATTTGTGTGTCATATAACTTTACTATGGGATTTGGCAAATACCTAAAAAGGACCAATAAACATAGCCACTATTTCAGCTCTGAAGACCTTATAGTCTCTATCATTCTATTTAACTTTTTTTTTTTGTAGTTGGAGATCAGCCATGGATGAATGACATGTAAATGAATAATCTTAGGTGTATTTTAATGAATTTTTTTTACAAAATATTTAGTAAGCTAAAATTGGCTTATTGGTCAACTCCCCTGTTATGTGAATGTTTGTGGCCTAGTCTCAATGTTTCATACTGTACCTACTTATACACAAAAGACAACACATTCCTCCTTAAGCATCATTAGCCTTCATATAATTTGTTTGCCCTCCTGATAAGAATGAACATCAGGGCAGCTGGTAATTGAAGTAGTCTAATTCAATTGAACGCTTTTGAATCTGCCTTTGTCTGCCTTGAGGGTTACCTGTTGCATCCTGAGAGGCTTTGCCTCACCTTCTAGCTAGAATCTCCCTCTTTTGTCTAAGTCCAATAGTAGACAGTTTCATGATCTTCCCTTTACATCCTCTTGACTTTCTTCCATCCTGTCAGCATTTTCTCCTGGTGCTATTTTTTCTATGTTCATCTCATGTAGAAACACATTATTCCACAGTAGATATTTGAGATCCTATTTTTTCAATGTTAAGGTAGGATTTTTATCTTGACTTTTCTACTAACTAGCTATATGATCTGTGTAAGTTGTGTAAACTCTCCAAATTCCAGTTTTCTTATTGTAATACCTACCACAGAGGGCTATTTGCAATTCATAAGGGAATGTGTATATTTTTAGCACATTGTGTGGCCTGAGTTAAGCATTCACTCATTCATCCTCCTACCAAGTATTGGCCACATATCTTCAGTGTGCTAAGTATTGTTTGTCACCTTTAGGATAATAGCCACAGTCACAAAATGTGTAAATAACCCAGCAAACTTGAAACTCGGATACATGGGACCTTCCAAACTCATTCTTCTGATCCAATAATAACCATGAAAATAAATGTTTTCATGAAGTTTCTAACTTTTTTTCATCAGCATTAGAATTTTCGGTGGCTGAATCCTGCTTCATACCAAAGCCATTAGAATTTTCACTGTGCTTCTGAAGTTCAGTCTGGGTAGATAGTCATTGAATGAATGCATTTAATGAGCAAACCAATAAAAATGCCTTGTGTCCTCAATCTGAGTGATAACATTTCACCAATATTTATTTTTACTTTGATCTTTTAAAGCACTTTTCATACTTACCCAAATTCTACCCAGAATTCCCATTGCTCTCCAGACCATGATGTTCAAACCACACTTTGCATGCCATGCATTTGAATAGTCAGTGGCTTAAGTTGGTGCCAGGCCTAATTTTCCCAGTGTCCATTGCTGCCTCCCTCACTGCTTTTGACAGGAGCCAGTCTCACCACATCACACTTGCCCTATTGGAAAGGCTGAAGATGCTTCCCCAGACCCAAATATTTGGTGGCTGAGCTCGTCTTCCATTGCCTTACGAAACCTTTCATTGAAGATAGCACATGGATTCTAATTTGTTTAAAATGTCTCCAAGTCCTGGAATAAATTGAGTCAAACCCAAGACCCCAAAGCTATCATCCCTAGAGAAACTTAGCATTAAAGAGCAGAGACTAGGGTGCGGAGACCTGCAGGAATGCAGAGGTCTGTAAGATGGTTCCAATACACTCTATGAGGTTTGGCAAAAGTCAGCGCTCTTGTAGCCAGACACGTTCTGCATGGAGTTAAACTGGCTTGATATTGTGTTTTGGGAAGCCCTTGCTCTCAGGGTCCGTTAATATATGACTGTCTCATTAGAAGACTGTTTCATATAAGGGTCCGTGATATGTAATGGTTCTTGTTGGAACAAGTGATTCTTTTCCTTTGCTTTCTTTTGAAAAACTCTGTCAAGATTAAGAAATGTTTACGTCTAGCTTGTCTTCATTTGTGTTTAAGTCTTAGAAGTCAATATGATACCATATAAACCTGGCAAGACTAATGTGACAACCTAGTCTAGTTATTCAGGTGAGTCCTCAGGTTCTCGGAGCTCATCCAGTCCAAATCTCAAAATCACTTTTATCTCCATAGAATTTAGTCTCATAGTATCAACAAAGGCACTGTTTTGAACCTCAGGCCTTTATCCTTGCAGGGATACATGTTACAAGCAAAGAGATTTGACCTTCTTGACCATCCCATTCTGCCACTGATGGCCCACATCAGAAACGTAAAAGTTATCTTTCCAGTTCTACCATTCAATGTCTAATCAATCTCCAATACATAACATTCCATTTTGACTGCACTGACCTCTCTCACATGGTTGGCCCACATTCCTGTTGTTCTTCCCGTAGACTATGGCCAGAGCGGGGGACAGTCTCCCTGTTCACAGATTTATCCCTTTCCATTTCACTTTCCAGTCAGCAGTTACAGCAATATATTTTATGTAAAAATGCATTGATGCATGCCATTCCACCGCACAGATATCCTGAGTGATCTCCTTTGTCCTTAGGCAAAGATGCCAAATAATAGACATAGCCTATAAGCTTTGGCACAACTTGGTCTTTGCCTTTGCTTCATTTGGCTTTGTACCATCATCTGTTTCCTCTGTGGTCTGCCATATAGGACTTTGTCTATATCCAAGACAAACTAGAGTGTTGCCTCTAGATATTGTAACATTTTAAAATTATATTTATTTACATGATATATCTGTGCATGTGTATGTGTTCCTGTGCATGTCCCACAGTGTACACATGGAAGTCAGAAGAAAACCTATGGGAGTTGGTGCTCTCCTTCAATCATGTGGGTCTATCAGACTTGGCTCTGGGCATCTTTACCCTCTGAGGCATCTCCCTGCCCTAATGTCTTTAGTGTGGTTCTTGTTCTTTTGTCTTGAATGTCCTTTCACCAGATGTACCGCCCCTCCAGAAAGCCAGTTTAGCAGCTACTTGCTTCAGGAAACTTTCTGTGGATTGTAAACTCCTTCCCTGTGATTTTCAAACGGCTGTAGACTCAAGTGCATCATAATACATACTACATAGCATTTTGACCTGCTCTCTTCATGGTTTAATCATTAGACTGCAAGTTCCCTCAAATGGGGGTCATGTCACAGTCACTGTTATATTGCTACTACTCTAGCAGAAGCCTGAAGTTAGAAACAGTTTGTGCTTTCTCTTCTTCCCTTGTGGTGCTTGTTCAAGGCTTACCTGAAGATGCTCTTTGGTTATGACACTAACCTGGATTTCTTTCTTGACCCTGAATATTGACATTGCTTTGTCCAGAAATGTTTCCCTCCCTCCTCTTTCTCCGTTTCAGTTCATCCTGGGATAATCACATCCTGATTGGCTTTTAATGTTTTATTTTACATAATTTATTATAAGTAGACCAGCTAAGATTACGCTAAATGTCAAGTGCAAGACAGAAATCGCATTGTATCTTTTAAGATGTGGCATTCCAGAGAAAGGCTGAAACAAGTCAAGAGTCCAGAGTTCTGCTCATAGCTGCACTCATGACCTCACCCAGATTCCAATCCCTAGACCACCTTCCTCATTCTAGCACCCAGAAATGAACTCTTTTAGGAGTCTTCTAACCATAACTCCCAAACATTTTCATATCTGGAGTAGAAAAACAATAAAGGGCCTTTGTTGGGGTCCACATTTAAACAGGCCCAAACAATGAGTTAATGTGTACATGAAAATCTGTTTTATTCATCTTTTCCTTGTGACAGGTTTTTATGTATCCCTGACTGGCCTGGAGCTCACTGTGTTGATGACAAGTGATGACCTTGAACTCCTTGACTTTCCTGCTCCCACTCCCCTCATGAAGGGGTACATGCATGAGCTACCACGGCAGATTTGTTGTTTATATGAACATCCGTCATTAAATTCTTTGATGAGTCATTGCTCTTCTATTCCATGCCTCATGCTAGACTGTCTCAGCCCTGAGCGGCCATGGTTCCCCAAGCTTATCGGAGCCAGGAGGCACAGAATTTGTTCTAGGCAAATCCAGATGCAGTTTCTAGTCCAAGCTTTATCACTTATTTGCTATGTGATCACCTCCTTTTCATGAAGCATTGTCTTCTTTCATCATCTGAATGCTAAGGATGTGTGTTTCTGAAGGCTGGTGGGGGCACTGGATGGAAGGAGATGCCTGAGAAGCACTTAGCAGAGTTTGCATGGTAAAGATCATGGTAGCATTTATGTAAGTTGATATTGATAAAGACTGTCACATGGTAAACATAGAATGGCAAAAGGAGGAAATGCTTAAGATGGGAGAGTGTTCACATGGTGAGTATGACAGAATCTTGTTAGGTTTTGTGGTACATTGCACCAAGCAGAAAATCAACATGTGTGTTCTCAAATGCATATGAAAGGATTTTCCTTGCATGAGGATAGTGAGAAAACAGTCCTGAGGCTCACCTCCAGCTCTTGGAAGAATTTGAGGGGGATTCTTATTCACTGGAGATGCTTTGAGTACTAAGGGTTCAAGGAGCCATTTCTGTTAGTCCTCTGGGGAACATTTTAAAATTTAAATTTCACTCTTACAAAGTAGATCTTTCTAATGTTTTGTTTTAAAAATACAAACAAGACCTACCTTTTCAGCATTTGTTTACTTCCCAAGGTATACAGAATAAAGATGAATTATTGTGAAATCCATTTGTTCCCTAAAACTATCTCAGTAAAGTGACATATACTTCTCAGCCTTTAATAATAATAATAATAATTATTATTATTTTTGCTAAGACAATCTTTCTTTGACAAGAAAGCAACACACACACACACACACACAAACTCTTTAAAGATGGAAAATTTGCTGCATTGTCTCAAAACAGGAGGCTTTTGAAAGTGGGTGGTGGGTAACTGCATGCCTCTGAGAGTGCCAGTAATTCTGCATCAAATCTTTCCCTAGTCGCCAAGTCTCTCCATCCTTCTTTCCTTCAGCCATGAGAGAGCAATCTGTGGAATATTGCTACCATGAGACATTGACCTACCTTTCCCATCACTCTGGACAGAGATTCATGGGAACTATGAGGCCAAATCAACCCTTCATCCTATAAGCTGTCCCTGTCAGGTATTGTGACCATTGCATTGTAAATGCAATGAGTGCTTGGCTCCACTACTCCTTACTTGGATTTCCCTAACTAACCAAGTGGCCCAACATCATCTTCCTGATGGTGGAACGGAAGCTAGTTAATACTGTCTTCACACTAAGTAAAAGAGATCCTTCAGAAACAGTGCATAGGTCAGTGTGTGGCATATCACAAGAGCTCATGAAATCTAAATTTTCAGTTGCATTAGCTAGTACACAAAAATTAGAAATAATGGACCACTCACTGAATGGGGTGGTTAATATTCCAGGGGTTGAAGAGCGCCGTCAGGCTCAAACATGTGAGTTGGCTGAAGTTTTGAAGAGCGATTTAAAGGACTCTGAACATATGGGTTCAAAACGGTTTCCTGCAACTTTTACGGCTTTGAGTCTAAAACTGTCTTCATTTTAAATCAAGTTGGAGAGTGAAGCTATTACCCAATGCCTCATGCATGTATATGGAAACTGAATGTACTCTGGCAGGTTCCTTTGCAGCTGTGACACAATCCTTGGATCCTTCCCTGCCTGCCGGCCAGTCCTGCCTCCACTGAGGAAAGCTATGTCTAATCATTGTAGTCAGACTTCAGTTTTCAGCAAAGATATCCCTGGCTGATTATTCCAGCAAGGGTGAGGTGTGCCCCTTTCTCAGAACCCACAAGCATCTTATGGTTATTTATGGAAAGGCTCTTCGGTGTTAACTGACATCCAGCATCATGTTTGACAGATTACTTGTGCAACAAATGACAAACGACTTGCAATGATGCACTTGGATGGAAGCATGCAACTTTAAAATTTTCATTGATCATCAATTACTATACTTAGGTTCTCATGCATTACAAATTAAAGACTTTATGGATGTGCTTTTGTCAGTAATATTTAAAATTGATTGACGGATTGATGGAAAAATCTGACTGTTTGATTGATCTATTAAAAATTTTTAACTCAAACCTACCGTCTAGAATCCAGACTCTAGAACGTTATGGAAGATTGTGAGATGAAAAGAAGCTTTACCTGAACTCAAGAAGCTGAAAGTCTGTGTGTACAGATAATTTTTAACTGTACCAAAACCGCAATAAAATATGAAAGTTGGGAAAGGAATAAGGAGTACATCGAGTGAAGCTCTAAGAAAAGAGTACCAGAGGTGCTGTGATCATCCAGGTTGTGTGCAGGAAAGCCAACCACAAATTCAATTTCAATCTGGTGTTAATTAGTCCTTGCTTTCTACTTAGAGACACCATTTTGGTGCATTCGTCATAGTCTCCTACTTATGTAGATGATAAACTAGATGCCATGTAAAATCCCCAAGGACAGTGGCTGTGGATCTCTTGTCCATCACTGTCTCCTTGGTGTTTTGCTTAGCCACAGCACATGCAGAATTCACACTTGCTTACTCTGTATATAGGTGAAAACGAACCATGAATGCAATGGCAGGCAATAGCATGGAGTCTGGAAAGGATATAATGTTGGTGGAATGTTTAGGATTCTGGCCTACAGTCTTGCTTGCTTCTGGAGAAGAGATTTCCTTTTGAGTTCAAATGCCCTGAATTGTATGTAGCCACGTTGTCACCTTTCAAAGGTAAAGGATTCTTAAACTGTAAGTGTATATACAGACATTCCTTGCAACTGAGGGAACACCCATGAAAGTCAGAGAAGCTTTCTCCAACCTGACCAGATTTATAGGGTGAGAAGAGCTATGTGAATGTAGGCCAGAGGCCAAAGTTCCTCATTTGTTCCATCGCTGGCAAATGAGGGCCTCAACTAGATATGAATATTTCTGACTTTGGAAACTCTGCCCCAAAACCTCCTCAGCCCAGGGTTTCTCCCTGCTCTGCTCTCTTCCCACATGGCCATGGCATCAGGCTGCTTCAGACTCAGGTCAGCCTCCTGACGTCATTAGAAGAACGTAGTCCCTGCCAGAGTGGCTCCAAGGTCGGTCTCTGCTACTTTCTCACTGTGTGGTCCCAGTTGGCTGGTGTTACTTCCCAATGACTGCAAAATCAAGCAGCGGGGGCTTCTGATGTCCAGCTCAGCTTGCGTGTCTAGAAAATTGGAATTTAATCCAGAGGGCGAGTCTCAGCTGGCATTGCGATTTATTAGTGCCCAAGTTCATTCTGTGCTGTGAGGGAAATGCTCTTCATCCTTCTGGAAAGAGGGTCTCACTGTCACATTAGAGCACCATGGGCAGAGGTTGTGTTTTGCCTTGTCCCTATGGTGCTTGGATGGACAAACCCTCATCAAATGTCCCTTAGTGAGGAAGCTTTGTCTCTGTTGTGGGTGCCAGGGCTTCTCTACTGAAGACCCTATTGGATCTGTCTGTCCCCTGGTGTCCTCTAGATGGCAAACTCAGCCCAGTTTTGGAGTAGTCAGTGCCTCATGCTGGGCAAGACCCTGTCATAGAGTCCTTTATGGGAAACCCAGTAGCATCCAATGCACACACCATCCTCAGAAGGGCTTCAAGGCTCTGCAGATGCTAGCTATGCAGGTTGGAGTCCTTCTCTGGCAGGGGTATGGTTGCTGTGGATCTATCAACCTCCCACCTTTCTAATAGAGATATCTGGAACAGGCAAAAGGAATCTGGTAGGTTCAGGAGAGATAGTTTAGGTGAAAGACACTGACTACTACAGCCTCACGCGGACTTTGTCATTTAAGACTCACCACAATCTACAAAATAACCAGTGTTATTATTTTGCCTATGGAAGTCACATTAGTGTGTCTGGCCAAAAGGTTGTTTCTACACAGCTGGCTTGCTATGCCACACTCACATAACTGCAAGTCTTGTGTCTCAGCCAATTTTTTTTATGTTTTCAGGGTTTTACTCAAGCACAGCAAAGGTCAAAAGATCAAGGGAGAGACAAAGGAAGGCAGGCTCATCTTAATTTAAAAGATGTTTTGTGTGTGAGATAATACAGAGAGAACAGGCAGCTTGAGTAAGTGGGGACTGCCTTACTCTGAGCAGAGAGGACCAGAGCCTGAAGATTTGTAGCAGGGTGGGGTTTTATGTGCCAATGGAATTCTGTCTCAGCTTGCACAGAGCCTGGTTCACAAGACACAGTCCACTGCAGACTTTGTAGATGCTTTCTGGCTTGGGAAATGCTTGTCTGCAATTTCTCCAGAAACAGATCCCTACTTCTCTCTCTCCTACATAGTTGAGAGTTGACTGTTCCTTTCTGGAGAAAAGTAACTGTGAAAACCCATCAATATTATATTTATGTCATTCAAGATGAATTCATGGGTTTCTCCCCTTCCCAACCATACTAGAACTTTAAGTATTCCAAATATATTTTATCTTATTTTTTCTTAAAATATTCCTGATACTCTTTTATGTAGCTTAAATCCACTCTGACAATGTGTATCTTCAGTATATTAGTATAAAATATATAGAGAAATATGTATCTTGCCTTCCTTGTGCTTCAGTCCATGTTTTCATCTACATTCTATCTAATTCTTTCTTTTGTTTCAAGGAGGCTGGGGATCTGGGCTCAGGTCCTCCTACATGTGCTGCAAGTGTTTTACTTACCGAGCCTTCTCTCCAACCCTTCTATTTGAAATTTTATTAGTTTATCTTTTATGAAATTGCCTATTTTGTTATATATTTTACTTTAAAAGACATTCATAGATAAAAGTCTATGTTTGGGACATTTGAATGGCAGGATTTGTAAACTGTTTCTTTCTTTTTTTTTTTTGACAACCTGAGGTTTGAATAAACTGTTTCTTAAAAATCCCCTCTTCACCTTCATCCATTATAAATCCCATGTTTAGCCCCTCCCCTTATAGTATAAGCTCTACTTGTGTTAGGGTTACCACCCTGTAATAGGTTATGCTACTTAACAATGAAGATAAGATAGTTATTATGACTTATGGTAAAAGTCCCCTGTAGTAGACCGAATAGAGATCCTCTAGCTGACTTTGAAGAAGTAAGATGCCAGTTTGTGAGAGTGCCATGTGGAGGACTTAGGGGTGGTTTCTGAGAGTGGAGCAGCCAGGTAGAAGACTGGACTCTACAACCATAAGCCAGAATGAATTTGGAAGAAGACCCAAACCTACATAAGAACACCGTCTCATCGATTTCAGCCTTGTGAGACACTGAACGGAGAGCCTAGTTATGCTGCATGTGAACTTCTCATTTTCAGAAGTTATGAGAAAACTGTCAGTCCATGTCTCCCATTTCCCAAAACTCATTGTATCAGAACATAAATACAGGCCACTATGCATCTACTTCAGCGGTTTTGGTTGTGTTTATCTTGTTTCATGTTGTTCTGGGAGTCTATCTGTTTATGTAAACAACTGTAGAAGCTTGGAATGATATCCTTGTCCTCCAGCAAATGTTGACTCTGTCTTTAGTAAGCGTCTAGGGTGGGGATATGCCATCACAATCACACCAAGAAATGAATCCATCCAAGATTAGGTTGCAATGTTTTTGACTAAATCTAAACTTGAATTTGTGCCCATTCTTAGGTATAGTCTTACTGAGTTTCCACCTCTGAACCAGAGAGACTTCCCTTAAAGAAAGCCCAGACATTCAGGATTTCAGTATCAGTGGAAACTCTGTTGTGTTCTGCAGATGATTATTGACTTAGACTTGTAGCAATTACTGTATTGTCTTAAAAAAGTCAGGTTACTTATCCACATATTAATATCTGAGTTCTAAGAGGTTAGTACTGGGGACTAGAGAAACAGCTCAGTGGTTAAGAGCACCGACTTCTCATCCAGAGGACCTGGGTTCGATTCCCAGCACCCACATGGCAGCTCACAAGTGTCTGTAACTCCACGACCTGGCATCCTCACACAGACATACTTGTGAGAAAAACAAATAAATATTAAAAACAAAGAGGATAGAACTCGATATCATATGCAATGTCTGATGCTGCACAAATGTTCCATAAGTATACTGAAGTGTCTATTGATCTGTGTCAAAGCAGAAGCTTGCTTTTTATTTATTTTAAAGTTGTAATTGTGAAGAGTGAGCCACCTAACTACCCAAATATATAGTGAGATTAGCTCATCCACCGTGTTGAGACAGTACAGAGGAAAATTTTATAACTTTATCAAGGTTGTGCCTCCTAAAGCTTGTGTAGACTAATGGCAAACAGTGTAGACTTCTGCAGAAAACCATTTGCTGAGTATCTTTGCATGAATGGACAAGAGAGTTCTCTCTCCCTGAGGTTCTCATTAGGGAAGAATTATTGGAGTGAAGCTGGGCAGAACTGCTGATGGTAAGTTGAAGGAGACTTCCAATCAATTCCTCCGTAGTAATGGAAAGATCCAGGCAGATTAGTTGCTTCACTGTCAGTGTGACGTCAAAATCTCTTCCGGACTTTGTGCCATCAAAACAGTGCTGTATCGGGGGGCAGAGCAGCAGGAAAACTGACCTCTGGTCTCGCCTGGCATCGTCCCCTGTTGGAGAATAGTTAGCCAGGTGTAGTACCTGCCTGTAATTCCAGCTCGGAGAGGCAGAAGTGGCAGGAGTCACTGCAAGTTTGAGGGCAGTCTGGATGCGAGCCAGGCATACAGGGTGAGACCCTGCTTCTGAACTAAAAAAATAAATAAGTAAATAAATTTGAAATAGTCATGTTACTGTGGATGCGACCAGCATTCCGTCACAACAGACTCATGATAGGGTCGCATGCCACGAGTGGAGGGTTGGAATTTGCTTCTCTGATGGCTTCATGTAATTTTGAAAAAAAAAAGTAAATCTCTTGGACAATAGGTATTTTTCTGTAATTTAGTGGAAGACACTGTCAAAGCAACTTGTTTCTAATTTGGTAAGTAGAGGGTCAGACATCTGTAATGGTGCCTGAAGTTTGGCAGAGCTCTGTGTATGCAAATGTGTGTCTATGTGTGTTGTATGTTGTATGTATCTCTGTGTGTACATATGTACATGCGTGTGGAGGCCAGAGGAGGATATCAGGAGTCTTTTTCCATCTCTTCATTATATTTTTGAGACAGGATTTTTCATTTAATTCAAAACTTACTATTTTAACTAGGCTGACTGGGCCCATGAGCTTTTGGAACCTACCTGTCACTGCCCCTCCAAACATTGGGGTTACACAGCCATGCATAACTTCTTATATAGGCACTGAAGATTTGAATCCAGGCCCTCTTCAATGAACCCTCTCTCCAGTCTTGGCAGGACTTTTTATGTCAGTTTCAGATGGAATAGATGAATAGAATGAATAACTGTATAATTATTCCACATCACATGAGTACAGATTTTGGAATCATGAGTACAGAAAGACTAGCATTGATGTGACCTCAACACTGAAACATAGGTGGTGGGTAAGCTCTCAGGACTATTTCCTATTTTGGACACATGTGAATTATTATATCTTTTTCAGGGGAAAATGTTTGTGTGTGTGCTTCTCACACTAGGCCCCCTTTCACTTTTTACTGTATCTCCTTGGGTACTGGAAGCTACTCAGACTCTCAGCCATCTACTCTCCATGAGAATATTGCCAGTCCCAGGTCTTCTCTACAGTACTGTTTCCTCTCTTGGGCAAAGACTGTCCTTTATGGTCAAATGGGGACAGAAGTAGGGATTAAAATAGGACCAACATTAAAAAAGAAACTAAGCAGAAGCTGAAGAGAAAGCACCCTCAAAAGGAAGTGGAAATACAGGGAGATCCTTCTACATGGCTCAGCAGCATTGCTTTGGGTACTAAGACAAAAGCATTCTCATGCTTTAAATTTTTGGTTATTTAGCAGGAGAAATTGCAACTGTGGCAATTGCAAGAAGCAGGGATTCTTCTTTTGAAATTTTGAATTTGAGTGGAATTCAGTTCGCTTGTGTAGATGGCTCTTCAGCACATGCCCTGTGACCCGTGGGGTCTCCTTTACTCCTCATGGCAGGTAAGCTCCAGGACAAGGACAGCAGTCTATCCTCTTAACTGTTGTCCTCAACCAGCTGACTCATCCACCTATTTGAAAACACATTATGTTCCCATCCTTTGGCAGAACTGTTTTACACACAGTGCAAGAGACAAAAATTACCTGGCTTTAATACAATGCTTCTCTTAATATGAGGGTGGTAGATAATAAATGATGTATATATATATACATGTATTCTGATATATTTATTATAAATATAAATTTTCTATTTTTAAAATATCTTTTAATCGTTTTTGAGATTATAATGTGATTGCGTCATTAGTCCCTGTCCTTTCCTCCCTCCAAACCCTCCCATATTCCTTTCCTAGCTCTTTCACGTTCATGGCCTCTTTTCATGAGTTGTTACATACATACATACATACAGACCTATGTTGTTGTTACATATATACAGACAGACCTATGTTGTTACATACATACAGACCTATGTGATGACATCCATATATATGTCTAGATATTCCTAAATGCACAAATACAGCCTGCTCAGCTTGTATAGTGTTACTTATATGTATGTTTTCAAAGATGACCATTTGGTATTGGGTAACCAATTGGTGTACTCTTCCCTGAGGACATTTAGCAGACACTCCATAGACTCCCAATATTCTATTCTATTCTAATTTTTCACTTCACATTTTTAGTGCTGACAAACCATTATTATTTACATTTATTGGACACAGATAAGATATTTTGAACCATTTTATTTTTGCTTGCTGTATGTGTCTATTTATGTGCACATGTATAGGCACAGTCCATGACTCTGGATGCCAGAGTCACATCTGTGTCTTCCTCTATCACATTCTACCTTATATTTTGAGACAGATCTTTTACTGACATGGAGCACATTCTTCGGCTGGACTTGTTGGCCAGCAAGCTCCTGCTTCTGCCTGCCCAGCCCTGGGACTGCAGCTTGTGTCTTTGTGCTTGGCTTCTCACATGTTTTAATTTCTGCTTTTAGTTTTTTGGATTTGAGCTCATGTCCTCACTCTTGTACAACAATTACTTGATTAAGATTGTTAAGTCAACATAGTTAACACCCATCATTTCACTTCATTTTCTTTTTATCTACCTGTCATCTGTCTATCTATCTATCTATCTATCTATCTATCTATCTATCTATCTATCTATCTATCTATCTACCTACCTACCTACCTACCTACCTACCTACCTACCTACCTACCTACCTACCTATACTGGCTGGCCTGGAACACCCTTATGTGTTCAGCCTGATCATCACACTCTCCTTGCCTCCTTCTCACATTAAAAACATTTTTCATTTTGCTCATGTTTTTCCCTTTCCCCAAACTCCTTCCAGATCCCTCTCACCCAACTTCATGGTCTTTTTTTTATTTTTTATTTTGGAAAACCTAACAAAATTAAGCAGGTGATAATCAAAACAGTGAGAAACCAATAAGACCAAAAAAAAAAAATAGAAAACAAAACAAAATGAAACAAAAAGTCCACAGAGAGCAACAACTACAAAAACAAAAATCATGGAATTTATTTTGCTTGACTATCTCCTCCTGGGCATAGAGCCTGCCCTGGAGTGTGGTTGATATACCCAGCGACATTCTACTGGAGAAAACGAATTTTCCCTTTGCCAGCTGGATTCAACTGCAAATGACGTCTGGTTAAAATAGGACCCTTATTCTCTCCTCCCTCTCAGTGTTCAGACCCTATTTGGCATGAACCTACGCAGGTCTGGCATCTGCTGACACAATCTCTGTGTGTTTATATGTACTTTAATCCTGTTGTGGCCAGAAGACATTGATTCCTTGGTGTCATCTACCACCTCTACCGCTTACGGTATGTTTTACTTCCTAAGCTTTGAGGGGAGGGATTTAATGAAGACATGCTCCTTTTGGCTGAGTGCTCCAAAGTCTCTTACTTTCTATATATTGTCCAGCTGTGGGTCTCTGTTAATTTTCATCTGCTATAAGAAGAAGCTACTCTGATGAGGGCTGAGCTAGGCACTTATCTTTGAGTATAGTCGTGTGTCAGTAAACATTTTATCCCTTTAGCAGAATAGTAGTATTATGTTTTTCCCTAGCCCCATGACCTATCAAGTCACAAGTTCTAGACCACTTTAGCAGTATCAGAAGTCTCATGCAGCAGGCCTTAGAGCCAATCAAAAAGCGGTTGGTAGCTGGGCGGTGGTGGTGCACTCCCTTTATCCCAGCACTTGGGAGGCAGAGGCAGGAGGATCTCTAGAATTTGAGGCCATCCTAGTCTATAAGAGATAGTTCCGGGACAGGCTCCAAAGCTATGGAGAAACCCAGTCTTGAAAAGCAAAAAACAAAACAAAACAAACAAAAAAGTGGTTGGTTGTTCCCATATCCATTATAGTGCAATTATACCAATATCTTGAAGGTAAGTCTCTATTGTAGATCACAGGGTTGTATCTGGGAGATGTTGATGGTTACTGTTCTCTAGTAGAGTACAGAGTACCCCTGGTACCATGAGCCACAGTCAGCAGGGGCAAAGTTCCTAGTTGAGCACCAGCTTCATGTCTTTGCTCCCTATCACATTTTAATGGTAAAGCACCTGTAATTTACTCTTAGTTTTTTTTTTTTGAGATATATAATACAGTATTACTGACTAGAGTTCCCTGCTGTGTACCACAGTGCCAAACGCCTTCTTCCTGTCTGTCTGGAAGTGTGCTTTTTGGTAAAAACCTCCCATTCTTTCTCTTCCTTGTCCTCACTCTTTCACTATAGTTCCGCATTTTATGTTTAAGAGTTCAACATTTAGATTCCACATCTAAATGATATCATGCAGTATTTGTCTGTTTCTGGTTTACTGCAGCTAGCGTATTTGTTTTTCCATCAATGAATATAATGGGTACTATATGATAATTCTATATCTTGGTTAATTTGAATGATTCTGCAATAAACACAGGGGTGGAAAAATCCTTTGAACATACTGGCTTTAGTTCCTTTGGTAGTTGTATTTTTAGTTAAAATTTAAAGCAGTTCCATGCTGTTCTCTGTAATATTTGTGTTCACATTCTTATTAACAGTGTGTACCAGTTTGACTTTCTCTATATCCTCTCCATTGCTCACCTCTTACTTGGTTGGTAAAGGCCATTCCATCAGAAGTGAGGTGGCATATTATGGCTTCAATTTTGATAGTGAATAGTGATGTTGAACATTTTTTACTCATACCTATTGGCTATTTGCATATCTTTAAAAATATTTTGCCCATTTTCAAACTGATTTTTTTCTTCCTGTACAGTTCTTTGGGTTACTTACATATTTTGCACATGCACTTCTTATCAGATACACAGGGTGAGAGTATTTGACCCCAACCAGTAGGCCGTCTTCTTATTTTATAATTGTTTCTGTTGCTGTGCAGAACCCTTTGAGTTTTTCCCCCCTCCCATTTGTTGCTGTTTTGCTGACTGTTGTTTGGATTTCCTGTAGCTCACAGTAACCCTTTGGTTCTGTCTTCCCTCCACCTGCAGTGGCTGCATCCCTGGCAACCAGAAGCTTTAGAGACATTCTAGTAACTCCCCGCAAGTCCCTATCTTTCTCTCTCCTTAGTTCTGCTAACCTGTCAAATATACCTTATTGTTCTAGACATTTTGAGTAAAAACTTCTTTTAGTTATGCACATCTGAATTTTAGTTTGACCTTATCTGCTACATGTTAATGTCTGCCATTAGATTTTAAATAAAAACCACAAGCTGACATTTATTGAAGACTTGCTACATTCTCAAAAACGGTTACAGTACTTTAAATGTGTTATATCACCTGCAATTCACAATAACAATACAAGATATATATAATTAAGTTCATTTTATAGATAAGTAACCCAAATCTCAAAAATTTTAAATAATTTAGCCAAGGCTGTTTGGTCAATGTGGAGTATTATGTATATTACATATGATATACATATAATATATATGAATATTATTTTATTAGCAAATCCAATATTGAGTCTAAAATATACCGAATCTTGCAAAAAAGAAAAGAGTAGATTTTACTTGGCCACTCTAAATCCCTCACTAATGTACCCTCCACTTACCTACTGATGTAATTATGGTTTTGTCTTTAAAAACATTATACCCCTAAATGTAGGCATCAAGAGAGTTTCCAGAAGTTTGAGCCCATTCTCACCGTCTTCTTTCCTCTTAAAATGACTTTTTTATTTTTATTTTATGTGCATTGATGCTTTGCTTGCATGCATATCTCTATTAGGGTATTGAGTATGCCAGGACCGGAGTAACTGACAGCTGTGAGCTGCCATGTGGGTGTCCCAAATTTAACCCGGGCCCTCTGGGGAAGCAGCCAGTGTGCTGGGCCAACTTTCCAGCCCTGCTCTCACCTTCTAATTATCTTTTGAGAATCTGCTTTCAAAACTTTTTAATTGGTTTAATCATCGTGGTTATCAATAACTATCTTGTGTGGTTCATTTCACCAACATCTTAAGGTTTTTAAAAACTGAATTTAACTGTGTTTATGTGTTGAGGGTTGGTGCAAATATTATAGCACAGATGTGGAGGTCAGAGGACAGTATTGGTCTTTCCTTCCATCATGTGGATCCTGGGGCTAGAACTCAGGTTGTCAGGGTTGGTGGTAAGTGCCTTTACCTGCTGAGAAACTATAAGAATTGATGAGTTGTGGGTGATATAGAGTTTTGTTTAAGAGTCCCTGGTACGTAGACCATGCTCCAGTGGATCGCTTTATGCTTGTGAATATATGGTCAGCATAACTTGGACTTAAAGAGGACAAGGATTTATGAGGTAGGAAGGGGAAGGGAGATCTGGAAGGAGTTACAGGGAGTCTATGGGGGCAAATTTGACCAAAAGATGAAATCTATGTATGAAATTCTCAAAGAAGTAACAATATTTTATTATTACAAACCAAATTAAACCAAAATACTTGTCTCACCGTGTATGAATGAGGAGTCAGGGTATAGCTTATCTGGTTCAAGATTTTAACCTTGAGTTAAAAGTTTCTTATTGGCTTGACTGTGGTTGTTGCCTCTGAACGTGTGACTATGAGGCTGTGCAGTTCCCTGCCAAACTCAGGTCTATGTTTTGTTTGTTTTGTTTAAGGATGGTGTCAACCTGGAGGTCTGCAGGTGATTCGGGAGGTTTCTTTAGAGGCACTGTGAGGCACCTCCTTCTACCCTGCCAACCATTCTCCCCATGCTGTTCTGTACACGTCAAAGCAACCAGGTCCGTGGCATGGAACCCTTGAAACCGTGGAACAAATCAACCCTTTTCTCTTTGTAAGCTACTTTTATCAGACCTTTTTTACAGTGACAGAAAGTTGACTAACACCATCACTAACTTTATTAGGTGATCCTAATAAAGTCTCTAAATCATGGGGGAGATGGAGCCCCTATTACACCAAATGAAGCGTCCTGCACTGGAACCGGGTTATATCCAATTGAGTTGTTGTCCAAAGGAGTCTTATGAAAATCCCCAAACAACCCAGCCTAAGACAGTAGTTTGGTTTCCACAAACTGACAATAATTCCCAACATCCGCACAACTCATTGAGCATAGAGAAGTCTAGCTGGTACCTGCACAGAACCCTCACCTCTACACTTAGTGTCTTTGGAACAGGAAGATATTCTGCAGGCTACGAAAAGAGAAATGCAAATACCAACCCAGCCACATACCCTTTAAATCACAATGTTATCCTGCCTGCAAAATAGGCTACAGCAAATGTGGTACAAAGCTTACGGGAGCAACCCACATTGTCTGTTTCTCACAAATATTTCTTAATCCTTAAAAAATGTAAGTAGCTTGTTTACTATCAATTGAAATTTTCTAACATAAATCTCAGATAGCAGCCCAGAACACAAGAGATAGTCTTTCATTCTGGAATGTTCTTAGAGTTTTCTCACATCTGTGATTTTGTTCTGTCACTACGTTCTTTGTGAATTCTTCTGACAACTTTTCCTCCACCATTTATGAAAGTCATATTTATATTTAAATTGTCATCATACACAGAGTCTCTTTTGGACATTTTTCAAGGTTTCCTTCTCCATCCTGGCTCTCCTGTTTTATCACACGATGGCGTCCCTTTTCCCCTTTGGTCACTCACAGTCTTCTTCTGGCCAGAATTTCCTGGCCATATTTCTAATCTCCATATATTGCAGGCCATGTGGACAAATTGAGATGGTGTCTGTATGGTTAAGGTTGGGAGATTTATGAGTATTAGAAGAAGCACTTGCTTTTATGGTGCTTATTGAAAGGATTAAATGAGCCCCAGATCACAGTGTGAACTCTACAGAAGGGTGGTCTTTCCATTAAAAATAAAAGAAACTGTCTCTCACACTGAACTGACTCTTTAAATTTGTTCTGCATACAACTTTAACTTCAAATTTCCCCAGAGTCTCAACTGCTTACATTTACCCTGCTCAAATGTTAGTTTCCTTAAATTAGATTAACCTGAATGACTCTAAGCATCTTTTGTTTTATTCTCAGTTTGTTCCCTCTTGGATCCAGGACTCCTATTGTAAAAATGTATCAGTCAGAGGCAGCAGAGTTATGCTATAGTAACAAAGGACTTCCAGACTGCAATGAGGTAATAAAAATATTGTGTCAGCTCATGTTGCTTATTAAGAGTAAACCTCATATTTTCAGTACAGCATCTAGGCTGACAAATGTATCTAGAATGTTAGAGAAAAAGATGAAAAAATACACACAGAGATTACATACATTCTTGTGGCAATAATGAATTGCTGTTGACAGGCAAAGACATGTTATATTTGATCATCTTTATTAGCCAGTCCGTATTGTGAACTGAATTTTGGTTCTTAAAAAGACACATTGGTGTCAACTCCATATTTTACACTTTTACTATAATACCTTGCTCAAAAGTTTTGCATTTGTTTAGTAAGATTTTGCTGTAGGAAAATTCATTTTTGTGAGATATATATATGAAATCGTTCTGTAAGGTAAGGTCTACTCTACCGAGAGTGGGCATAGGAGTCCTCTTTGTTTTCTTCTTGCTCTCTTAATGCTGTAAAAAAGGCCTGCCAATACAGCTATGTGATTTCCTCAGCCTCTCATCTCCTGTCATTTTATCTCTTTCCCTTATGTCTATATAGCCTATCTTGGTCTTCTATTGGCCGAAGGAAGATCTGAGCCCAGGTAGGGCATAAGAGAAATTTGTCTGACTCTATCCTGCCTAGTCTCTTAAACATCCGTAGTGCTTTTACTGTATCTTCAGTAGAAAAGATAGCTCAGGGGTACAGAGTACTTTGATTTCTCCAGGTAGCACATGATGCATAAATATTTCATACATACTATGCAATTGCAAATCATAGCATTTATCTGGAAAGTTGAGTTTCATAAATTAGTCAGTGTGTGGCTTGGGTTAATATTTATTATATTAGCATTTACATTAAATTACATTAAAATATCAATTTAAGCACACATCTAGCAAATCCAATTCATAGTCATGGGATATTTGCAATGCATTCGTTGAATAATCAGATACTTATAAATAATTTTAAACCTTTCCGTAACATATAGCCAGACATGCAAAGGATGTGCTTTGAGGAAAACAAGTCATACTCTCTCAAGGTGATTTTGGCCTCTTGGTTCATATCAAGAATCTTAGATTCTTTAAGCACCTAAATATACATTGTTTTTTTAATGTTAATAACCTAACCCAAATATTAGTTAAAATGTGTGAAAGAAAATTTCACATATGTGTAAGCCAGCTATTACTATGTGTGATATATAAACACAAACATACATACACAAATGGTGCATGTACAGAATTCATCATACATGTAGTAATATATGCATGTTTTAGGCCCTTCCGGTTATACACTGAGATTTGTTTCTGTAGTTCAAGACATTTTCATATTGAATCTTTGCAGCATCCCCCCTCAGGGCAGATACTGATAATCTTTCTTTAGAGACAACGTTTCTGAAGTTAGGAAAAGTTAGGCAGTTTGAGAGATAATAATGATCGGCGGGGGAGCTTGCCTCTGAGCAGCTGTGCCTGTACCTTCACAGTTCCTCCTTTTAAGCATTGTGTGATAAAGCTTCCTGTAAAGCATCCATGGAATCAATTTTCCCAGATCTGTCAAACTTTTCCAGGAAGAATTCTTAGCATCCATTGCTGCCGTTTTATAAAGGAAGACTATGAAGTCGAGAGTGTTCAAAGTAATCCATTCAGACCAATTAAGAAGGCCACATAAGCCTTGTAAACTTACGCAGAATAGGGGCTATGTCTTTTTCATTCTGCATCATCTAAACCTAAAATAGCAATATAACAAATGGAGATATTTATTGTATAAATAAGTGAGTGCTTGAGGAAATAGTTAATTAAATTTTGAAGTTAAAATGTAAATATATCACGTTATCCTTTTATTTTTTCTCCATTTAGCCCTTTTCATGTACTCCAATTTGTTCTTTTTCAAATCCATGTCCTTTGTTTCTTTAATTTTTGTTTTACACATATATATTCCTAAATATATAAATACAACCTGTTTCTTCTCTATAATTAACACAACCTGTTTTACTTTCTAACTGATTATCCATACTGATGGAATAACATTCTATGTTCTAACAGTGAGCTACAAATTCTCAGAACCCAAAGCATTTGCCTATTTCTGTCTTTGGACACATTATTAATGGTTATCTTCAGATTTCCTTTCTTCTGATGTTGGGTTGATTAAGTCATTGGATTTTGGGTATGTCCACAGACTTAAAGGGTTTCCTCCCTTCCTCAGTTTCTCATGTGCTCTTTACTATCTGAATCTTAGTCACTCCTGTGTTAGCATATGTCAAAGCTTTCAATAGAGATATGGCAACAGGAAGAATAAATATAAATTGTACTTATGGAGAGTCTGCAAAGAGCTAAGGCTGCTAATCATTGACTTCATTTTAGTCTCTGTATCTTCCTTTTAACATGTGGTGTCTCTAAGCGCCATACTGTTTTATATCTCCAAATTTACAGATTTTGAAATTAGTTCATATACATCATACTATTACCTCTTCACTTGTTCTATTGTTAAAAATGTTGAGCAAAAATAAGTAACAGTATGTTTATGCAAGAAGTAAAAATATTTTTTCTTAAGTACTCATTAAACACGTAGTTTGAATCTATATCATGTCAGAATAGAACAAGACATTCTTGAGGAAACTATTAAGCAATGTATTACTAAGAAGAAGTTATTGATGTTGAGAGAAAAAAATCAGGATAAGGCTGAAATCTGTACTTAAGGGAAAACATCATTCCTTCTGATTTGGATAGTAAATATCATTAAGGTCCCATATGTTAATGTTTTTTTTTCAAGTCTCTGGCACTATTGAAAGGTGATTGAACCTGTAGGGGAGCCTAGTGGAGGGAAGTTAGCTGACTGGAGATCATGTTCTTAATGATCATACTATATCCCTGCTCTTCATCTTATTGTTAGCCATGAGGTGAGCAAACTTCATCTGACACACAGTTCTGCCTTGATTCATTGTGTCGCCTCATTTGCCTGCAGTGACAGGGTCAAGTAACTTTGAACAGAAACCAATAAAACCATCAGTCAAAGTGAATCTTTCCTTCTTGCAAGCTGTTTGCTTCAGGTGTATGTCATATCAATATGAAGTTGACCAACATAAGCATCTCTTGAACAGTTGCCATTTTACACCCTCTGGGACATCCTCATAATCATGCTATAAATTCAGATGGTTCCTGAATGACTGAGTATTTTTTTTTGTATTTAAAAAGTTGTATTAAAATTCTAACCCTCATAACCTTAGAAGGCACCCTTACCTATAAATAGGATCTTTGGAGAGATAGTCAAATTCAAATGATGCCAAGACATTCCTTTATAACAAGGGGAAGTGTGGCAGGTGTCTTTGTAACAAGAGAGTTTGGAGATACAAAAACACAGAGGGAAAGCAATGTGAACTAGACTGTAGCATGATTAATAAAAACCCAGAGACAGAAATTGGGGTTCAACCTGAAGGTCAGAAAAGCAAAACAGCCAGCCATTGGCTCTTACCTCTACCTCAGTCTAAAATGATGATCGTGCCTCCAGGAATCCTCTGAATGAGACTGATTGAGAGCTGTCTCTTCCTGTCTTATATTCCTCTCTAGTGCTGGGATTAAAGCTGTGTACTGTTACTGCCCGGTTTGTATGGCAAACTAGTGTGGCTACTGGGATTAAAGGTGTGTGTCTGTAAGGCTGACCAGGGTGACTGTTTTACTCTCTGATCTTCAGGAAAGCTTTGTTTACTAAAATACAAATGAAATATTGATACGGGAAGCGCTGGCTCACCACCCAACAAATTGGTGCACCAAAGTGGTCTGAAAGGTTTGGAGCAGATGCCCACCACCCACTTCGGGTTCTGGATGCTTCTATGCCCACTTGGGATGGGTAGAAAAGTCACTGAGACCATGCCCATGGCTCAGCACTCCCTGCCTGGGCAGGCAGAATCAGATCTGCTAGGCGTACATAGGCAGGAGAGTGTAGCAGATTCCTGCCACCAGACACAGAGATATTTCTAGGCCATGCAGTGTGCTGCATGGCAGATTTAGCTTTTACTCAGATAAAAAGGGTTCCCAGAGTTGAGGTGGTGAGGACAGCCCCCACCTGGCAGTCTCACAGTCTCAGAGGCAGTAAACATGCTTCCTCCATGTTGGTCTGCCAGTTAGAAAAAAAAAGATGCTTCTGGTCAGAAAATAATTACAGATACATAATAAAGACAGATTCAGATAAAAAATAGCTCCAGATGGGTCACAGTGTTGAATAAAGAAAGAAAAAGAGTATAGAGAGTTATAAAAAGAAGTAAGTGGATTTCAAAAAAATAAAAGTCTTTAAAGAGACAGAGTAAATTTAACAGAAAAAGTAATAGGAATAAAGAAAAATAAACCATGTAAAGATGGAATATACACAGAGTGTCTGGATTATGTATATTATTGTGTTTTCTTTGAATTTTTTGACTGCATAGAATCATTTGATTATGGGGACTGCTAAGTTAAACCAACATATATATTTTAAAGTTATCTTGACTTTGAAATTTGGGCCTAAGGATATGTTGCTTTGGACAAGAAGTTCTTCTTTTGTTTCCACAGAGGATAAGAACTTATGGATTCCTTCCAGATTAATGTGGTTTGATGGACCAAGACTTTCCTCCCCCAAAAGGTTGCCAAGAACATCCCCTAAAATTACTTTGCCCAACAAAAAGCAGGAAGCAGTTTGGAGAGAACTACACCCAAATTCCTGAAATGATTATTTAAAAATGTTTGTTTACATTTAAAGGGGGATATAGAGATGAATACTTTGCATTGGTATGGATTTTGGTCTATTGATACAAATTTAAGGTCATTTTTGTTATTTGTGTATTTCTGCTCTTAATTATTGTGTGTTCAGCTCATTTAAAAATGTAATTTATAATTAAGAAATATAGGTTAATAGAGAGTATCTATAATAGTCAAGCTTGTAGTCATGTTAGTTAGGTTTTTTAGATATATAGAGATATATTTTAGATAGATAATCTTCAAACCTTTCAAAGACCTTCAGAATATGGCATTTAAAATGTTTTAATAGCTTAGAACTTTTCATGACAGTAAGACACATCTGCTCCTAGTAGCACCAATTACTTCAAGGGGAAGATGTGCATTGAAGAAGTTCCTCATGGAGCTTGTTAGCCATTTGGGCAAGAAACTGCTCTTGCCTGGACTGTTTGTTGTTATGCTATATGAACTGGACTTGCGGGGCCCACAGAGAAATGACTGCTGAATTTCTGAATTTGCCTGAAGGTGAGACCATCCTTTGGGGTTCTTGCTTCATGAAAGAGTCTGCCAGACATTCTGCTGGACACAGAAGAAATCAACTGATGGACTTTGCCATTTCAAGGCTGAATAGATCTTCAAATTTCCTGCTTCATGAAAAAGTCTGCCAGACATTATGGCTTGTAGGCTGAAATTGGTTGCTGCAACATTATAGAAGAACTTTGATGACTGTTCAGGTAACAAGATGTCTCTGTCAATTCTAGAGTTTTGGAAGTTACTTACAATGCACTCCCTGTTTTCACAGGTAATATTATGTCCTTGTAGAGTCTTTGATGGAGTTGAAGAATAGATAGTTATAGTTTTCCTTACTTATGTTAAAAAGATAAATATCAATGTTGTAGCTATAATTCTTGCTTGATACCTCTTTTGTTCTATGTAATTATGCTATGTTAAAGTTAAAACCTTCCTTTTTATTTAGACAGAAAAGGGGAGATGATTTGGGAAGTTCTTCTGTACATGTGTTGCTTTTATTGCTTAATGAATAAAGAAACTGCTTTGGGCATATAGCAGGGTAGAAGAGAGCTAGGCAGGGAAAACTAAACTGAAATCTGGGAGAAAAAAGGCAAAGTCTGGGAAAAGCCATGTAGCCTGCTTTCAGAGTCAGATGTGTCAGAACCTTGCTGGTAGGCCACAACCTCATGCTGATGCACAGATTAATGGATATGGGTTAGTTTAGGATATAAGAGGAAGTTAGAAATATACTTAAGCTATTGGCCAAACAGTATTGCAGTAATATAGTTTCTGAGTGATTATTTTGTGGTCTGGGCAGCTGGGAACTAATCAGTGGCCTC